>SEYY01004243.1:52500-58402 GCA_009176605.1 Armadillidium nasatum
TTAACTCTGCTTGTTCTCGCGCTATCCGCCGCAGGGATACTGCCTTCAGAGATTACCGTCGTCTTCAAACTCCTGAAACTCATGCTACTTATGTTTTATCCCGGAATCGTGCAAAATCTATTCTTCGAGATACTAAAAACTCTTTTCTCCGCCGCAAATGCAATAATCTTTCTGGTTCTTCTTCATCTCGCCCTTTCTGGCATTTTGCAAAAAATGTCAACTCTAACTTTGCTTCTTCCTCTTTCCCTCCTCTAGTCTCTTCTGATGGCACAACTGCCATTTTACCTTCTACTAAAGCTGAATCTTTCGCTCAAACTTTTGCCTCTAACTCTACCTTAGACGATTCCGGAGCTATTCCTCCTCCTTCAACCCCCTCCAACTCATTTATGCCTAACATTGTAATTTCTTCTAAAGATGTCATTTCTGCTCTCTCTGAGCTTAACACTAAGAAGGCGTATGGTCCTGACGGTATTCCTCCTGCGGTTCTCAAAACTTGTGCTTCTGAGCTTGCACCCTGCCTTGGTAAACTATTTCGTCTTTGCCTTTCTACTTCGATCTTCCCTTCTTGTTGGAAACGTGCTCTCATTCAACCTGTACCGAAGAAGGGGACCCTTCTCAAACCCTCTAACTATCGTCAATTTCTTTAACCTCCGTTCTTTCTAAAGTTTTCGAATCTATCCTTAACAGGAAGATTTGGAAACATCTCAATTCTTCCAATCTTATCTCTGATCGCCAGTATGGCTTTCGTAAAAGGACGTTCTACTGGTGATCTTCTTTCCCTACTTTCTGACTCTTGGTCCTCCGCTCTTCGGGGTTTCGGTGAATCTTTCGCTGTGGCGCTAGACATATCGAAAGCTTTCGATAGAGTCTGGCACAAAGCTTTGATTTCCAAACTTCCCTCTTTCGGAATCTATCCTTCTCTCTGTGACCTCCTATCTAATTTCCTTTCTGGTCGTTCTATAGCAGCCGTTGTAGACGGCCACCGTTCATCCTATAAATCTATAAATAGTGGTGTTCCTCAAGGATCTGTCCTATCTCCAACTCTTTTTCTAATTTTCATCAATGATCTTCTCTCTATTACTTCGTCTCCTATACTCCTATGCCGATGACTCCACCCTTCATTATTCCTTTCAATTTGAAAGACGTCCCTCCCAACAGCAGTTATTAGACGCAAGAAGGATTGCCTTGGAGCAACTGAACTCTGATCTATCTCTCATTTCAAATTGGGGCAGAGAAAACGTGGTCGTTTTCAATGCCTCAAAAACTCAATTCCTCCATCTTTCTACTCGACACAATCTTCCACACAACTATGACATCTTCTTCGAAAACACTCAACTCAAACCTTCATCTGTTCTTAATATTCTCGGTGTTTCTTTTTCTCGTGATCTTTCTTGGAAAGATCACATTATTTCTCTCTTCTAAACAAGCTTCTAAGAGGTTGGGTGTTCTGTGGCGCCTTCGTAGTTTTTTTACGCCACCCCAGTTGCTTGCTCTGTATAAGGGTGTTGTTCGCCCCTGTATGGAGTACGCCTCGCATATCTGGGGTGGGTCCTACACATACAGCTCATCTTGAAAAGGTGGAGTCTAGGGCTTTTCGTCTCATCAACTCTCCTGCTCTTACTAACTCTCTCCAATCTCTTTCTTCCCGTCGAATTGTTGCGTCACTCTCTCTATACTATCGCTATTACAACGGACATTGCTCTTCTGAACTCTCACGTCGCATACCTCCTCCACTGAGAAGGGCTCGTGCGACACGTCTTTCTACACAGTCTCATCCTTTCTCTGTCCAACTCTCCGACCCCAGACTTAACCGCTATGCTCAATCTTACATGTACTCTACTGGTAAAGTCTGGAACACACTCCCTTTATCTGTTTTCCCAACTTCCTTTGACTTGCACACTTTTAAACGCCGTGTATCTGGTCACGTCGGCCATTAGCGACCCCGAATTCCCTTTGCTTTCCCAACTCCGGTGGATTTTGGTAGGCCTTGGGCCTTTGCCCACCGGAGGAGACATAAAAAAAAAAAAAAATATATATATATATATATATATATATATATATATATATATATATATATATATATATATATATATATATATATATATATATATATATATAATCTTCCTTTCTTCCTCTTATTGGCTCTGATGGTTCTGTTGCTAACACTCACACTGAAAGACTAAGCTCTTTGGCCTCCTGTTCTTCTCTAATTCAACCCCGAAAGACTCCGGCAATCCTCCTCCAACTTCTTCCCCTCTTAGATGTCCCATGCCTTTACCTGCCTGTGATTACATCTGATCAGGTGCATGGGCTTCTGAAATCTATGAACTTTAGGAAGACAAGCGGTCCGGATGGCATTCCTCCACGAGTGTGCTTCTGAGGTGGCTCCGCCTCTCGTTCAACTTTTCTCTCTATGCCTCAATACTAATACTTTTCCTCTGTGTTGGAAGTGCATTAGTCCAACCTATTCCGAAAAAAAGTAGCAGCTCTGATCCTTCTAACTATCGCCCTATTGCTCTCACTCGTGTTCTATCAAAGATCTTTGAAACCCTTCTTAACTCTCATTTCGAAGATCATCTGGAATCCCATTTCCTTCTTTCTGATCATCAGTGTGGCTTTCTACGTTCGAGGTCTACTGGTGATATATATTCCTAACTCACCTATTTATGGTCTTCTTGTATCGTAGCGCTTGATATATCTAAGGCATTTTCCCCGGTATGGCATGCGTCACTGATTTTCAAGTTCTTCTCCTTTGGATTTCCTCCTTTTCTTTGAGTACTTATGTCTTCTTTCTAATCGTTCCATTTTACTGTTGTTGACTGGGCGACTTCTCCATTTCCTGTCAATAGTGCTGTTGCTCAGGGTTCTTTCTCGTCTCCTATTCTAAAATTACTTTTCATTAATAATCTTCTCGTCTGCTCATTTAGCACAATCCATTCATATGCCGATGAATCGACCCTCCATTCTTCAATTCAAATCTGTTCCCTCTTTTGCATCTAGAATTGGCTCTCGTCTTCATCTTTCCGAATACATTCTTGTTGATCTGAATAGAAATTCCAAGGGGGGTCATCTCAACCTTGTGAAATTCAACTCTTTAAAAACTCAACTTTTTGAAATCTAACTCTCAAAGACACCTCCTAACTTTTCTATTTCTTTCGATGATTCTCCCGTCTCTCCTTTTGACAGTATAAACATCCTTAGACTTCACGTAAACAAAAAAATGGTCTTAGAAACTTTATATCACAATGGTTGCTAGGGCGGCATCAAAGAAACTGGGAGTTTTTTTTTGCTGCGAGAATTTTTTACCTTCTTCGAAGTTACTGCAATTATTCAAGGGCCCCATCCGCCCTTGAATAGAGTACTGCTCTCATATCTGTGGTGACTCAGGTTTCAATCGTCTTTTGGATAGGGTTGAGTCAAAGGCTGAAAGACTTGTAAATTGTTTTGCTTTTCCTAATTCACTTGATCCTTTATCTTTTGCGACGTGACGTTGGTGCTTTGTCTCTTTTCTATAGGCACTACAGAGGTATATGCTCGAGGAAACTGTCCACCCGTAAACCTCCGCATTTATGACGGTTTTGTAGCACAATTGATGCATTGTCTGCACATGAATTTTGAGTGGAATAGGCAATTCCAGGCTTGTCCGCTGTGATGATGCCTCATTTATAGTCACCTCCATTTTGTAGAATTCTCTTCAGTGAAAAGGACTTCCCATGAGTCGTGGAGAATTGTAAAAAATAAAAAAATAAATAAAACTTCTGTTTCCTGCCGAATTTAATCTCAGTTACTTTAAACCCAGCGTCTGTCTTCACCTACACTACAAAAATTGTAATAACCAATAGTTGAGACAAGTGGCAAAAATATCACAACAAATTTTTTCATTTATTTTCTTATTCAAAATTATATCGGTGAAGCGAATTTCTATTGTTTAAGATGTCTTTTTTGTATTGAAAATTTTTCTGTAAAATTTTGCCACTTGTCCCAACGATTCACTAGGACAAATATTTTCGGTGTACAAAATTTACATTAGGTTGGACTTGTAGGGTTTTCTTATTCTCTAATCGACCTAACACCCCCTCCTTGAATAGGGCTCTGCCCATGAGCGATGAGGAAATATATAAATATATATATATATATATATATATATATATATATATATATATTATATATATATATATATATATATATATATATATATATATATATATATATATATATATATATATATTATTATATATATATATATATATTATATATATATATATATATATATATATATATATATATATATATATAAAGTTAAATAATTAAGGTCTGCTAACTCTCTCGCAGATCAAGTACATTAAGCATCATAGTTTAAAGTTTGTTATAGGGGAGTCGAACCGGGGCCCTATAGCGAAAAAGCATACAGTTTTACCACTACGCTACTAACGATTCAAAAATATCCAAAAAGGAGGTTTATGAATTCACAAGAGCAACCTCCAAGGACTTCTCCCGACCGCGCTTGAGCGTGAGGCAACATTGGAGGAGGTTGCTCTTGTGAATTCATGTCTCCTCTTTGGATTTCTCTTTTGAATCGCCAGTAACGTAGTGGTAAAACTCTATGCTTTTGTGCTATAGGGCCCGTGTTCGATTCCCCTATAGCAAACTTTAAACTCTGATGTTTAATGTACTTGATCTGCGAGAGAGTTAACAGACCTTAATTATTTACCTTTCTGTTTAGTTTGCGAGAGGAAAAGGTGAGGTCAGGCATGGGTCATGCTAACTAACGCTCAAGCGGGAAGTTGGAAGTTGCTCTTGTGAATTCATAAGCCTCCTCTTTGGATTTCTCTTTTGAACCGCGTAGTGGTAAAACTCTATCCTTTTATGCTATTGGGCTCGGGTTCGATTCCCCTATAGCAAACTTTAAACTCTGATGTTAATATATATATATATATATATATAATATATATATATATATATATATATATATATATATATATATATATATATAAAGCCTTTATAGAAAGGAACGTAAACATCCACATCTGCGGATGTGGAACATTAAAAATCCGCTTCCGCATTCACATCCGCGGACGTAAAAAAATAGACATCCTCATTCACATCCGGCGATATTATAATTTTTACATCCTATCTATATATCACTAATATATATATATATATATATATATAATATATATATAATATATATATATATATATATATATATATATATAATATATATATATATATAATATATATATATATATATATATATATATATATATATATATATATATATATATATATATATATATATATATATATATATATATATATATATATTATATATATATATATATATATATTATATATATATATATATTCAGCTTAATTTCTGCTGATTTTTAGGGTTGTAAAGAAGACTCTCTTCTATTTAAAATTTATTATTCAAACTCCATTCTATAAACCTAAAATTATAATCATAATTAATTAAATGAAAAAAAATTGGTAAAAGCAAAATTAACATTAATAAAAAAAACTGATTAATATATTTGAATGGAAAATAATATCGTAGTAAATAATTAAAACTCATACCAATATTGAACTAATTATAATAAATGAAATTGACAATAGTAACATTTAGCAACATAACATCCCAAAAAATAATATTACTGAAATAAATTCTATCAAAATTTATTAGATCTTTAAAAAATATTTAAAAAACAATAAATATAAATTTTCAAGTTTTCTTTTGAAAAATTAATTAAGGATAAAAAGGATAAATGAGAGAGAGAGAGAGAGAGAGAGAGAGAGAGAGAGAGAGAGAGAGAGAGAGAGAGAGAGAGAGAGAAGAGAAAAAAAAAAATAATAATAATAATAATAAATAAATAATAAAAAATAATAATAATAATAATAATAA
>SEYY01004244.1:15000-22500 GCA_009176605.1 Armadillidium nasatum
TATATATATATATATATATATATATATATATATATATATATATATATATATATATATATATATATATATATATATATATATATATATATATATATATATATATATATATATATATATATATATATATATATATATATATATATATATATATATATATATATATATATATATATATATATATATATATATATATATATATATATATATATATATATATATATATATATATATATAGTATATATATATATATAAGCTAATTCATAAATCAATATTAATTTAACATGAATAAGATAAAGGTACTGTTTTATAAAATAGAGAAGTAATAGATAGAACAAATTTTATATTTTAATAGATTGAAAATTTAGCTTAAATTTTAGAAAATTTTTTATTTACTGAGTATCCGGTCGAATACCAAACTAGCACTGGAATAATGAGATAGCAACCTGACATCCAGCCCATATATTATATATATATATTTATATATATATATATATATATATATATATATATATATATATATATATATATATATATATATATATATATATATATATATATATATATATATATATATATATATATATATATATATATATATATATATATATATATATATATATATATAATTCATATCAATATTAATTTAACATGAATAAATAAAGGTACTGTTTTATAAAATAGAGAAGTAATAGAAGAACGTCAATTATATTTGATGAAAATAATTAATTTACAAATAATTGTATTAATTAATCATTGTATAATATATATATATATATATATATATATATATATATATATATATATATATATATATATATATATATATATATATATATATATATATATATATATATATATATATATATATATATATATATATATATTAGTGATGGCATCCTCATCTACATCCGCACTTGCGGGAAATTCAACATTCGTTACTCTGAATCAGAGTGCAGTGAGGAGGGACCCGTTCGGGAGTCTGCTTGATAAGTATTTCTTGAGACTTACCGACGCTGTCTCTCATTTGTACTATCTTGGCTCGGTTAGTAACGCTTTTGTTACCATGCAAGAGGTCGATGGTTCGATTCCCAGTATAGCAGACTTGAAAATTCAAAATATTTTGATCCACGAGCAGTTAGTGAATTTAAAAAGATTTGATATATATATATATATATATATATATATATATATATATATATATATATATATATATATATATATATATATATATATATATATATATATATATATATATATATATATATTATATATATATAGAAAGTGATTAGACTTAAATTTAGAATAAAATATTTTCTTCTTTCATAACTAAAACAGTGAGCAAGATAATCTCTTCAATTAGAAAATCAAATAATATACCTATTTTTAAATTATTTATTATACAAAAAACAAAATTCAAAATTAATAGTTTCACCTAATAGAGAAAAATTGATTATATATTTACTTAAGTTTTTAATTATAAATTAATAAATTTACTTTTTATTTTCAACTTTTTAATGTTTAATTTTTCATATAAATTTATTTTTAGAAATATTTTGGGCTTAATGTAAGAAACGGCAAGGTATCTCCATATTCAGGTCAATCATACAATTTAATGTTAAGAATTTGTGAGTTAAAGTAACTCTTAATCATAATAATTATTATTAATATATATATATATATATATATATATATATATATATATATATATATATATATATATATATATATATATATATATATATATATATATATATATATATATATATATATATATATATATATATAGAGAATGATCGCATGTCATATTATTTGCGGATGATGTAGTACGAGCCCTTCTCAAAGGAGTAAGTATGCGATTGGAGAGTTCAGATGAGCAGTATCCATTGTAATAGCGTTAGTATAGAGAGAGAGAGAGACGTAAAAATTCAACAGGCTTAAAGTGACTGCAGAGAATGTGAGAGCGGGAGAGTTGATAAGACGAAAAGCTCTAGACTCCACCTTTTGAAGGAGAGCTGTATAAGTGGAACCACGACAGAAGTGTGGGGCGTACATTGAGAGATTGAGGCGAAGGGCCTATCAAGCCGGCTACGTTAAAAAGAAGTTGATTGAATTACCAAAGCTAAGTAGTCGGAGAAGAGAAAATCAAAGTTTGACGACTCGGCATAACACCTGGAGTAAAACTCGACAATCAACAGCATACCAGGTTGGAATGTGATGATGATGATGATGATATATATATATATATATATATATATATATATATATATATATATATATATATATATATATATATATATATATATATATATATATATATATATATATATATATATATATATATCGTCATCGGACTATTTAATCTACAGAAGAGAGAGGGGGTTTCCATTTTGGTAGTAACTTCAAATCGAAGCATGTCGAGTGGTAAAATCAGAAAATGAAAATCGTTTCAAATACTTAGTATTTCCGTCGCTAACAGTTTTTCCCTTGATAATAACATTGAAATATGATAGATTTTAATTTGTTTCTATAACTGACAGGTATTTTAATTTTCCTATTAAGGTGCGAAAATCGTGCCAACCTCAATTCGAATCAAATACTTTATAAATTACCCAAATTCCTTTTAATTGAAAATGTTTTAATTATTACACATAAATGCATCAGTCTTGTTCTTCCGTAGGGATGTAATGGGGTTGTCGATCCGACAATATATATATATATATATATATATATATATATATATATATATATATATATATATATATATATATATATATATATATATATATATATATATATATATATATATATATATATATATATATATATATATATATATATATATATATATATATATATATATATATATATATATATATATATATATATATATATATATATATATATATATATATATATATATATATATATATATATATATATATATATATATATATATATATATATATATATATATATATATAATATATATATATATATATATATATATATATATATATATATATATATATATATATATATATATATATATATATATATATATATATATATATATATATATATATATATATATATATATATATATATATATATATATATATATATATATATATATATATATATATATATATATATATATATATATATATATATATATATATATATATATATATATATATATATATATATATATATATATATATATATATATATATATATATATATATATATATATATATATATATATATATATATATATATACCCTCTAGGGGCAAAGACCGGATCCCTCATAGTTTCTACTAGAGTTGGTAAATTCCCAGGAATGGCCAAATTGAACGCTAACATGCGCTTTTACACAACGTTTGAAGGTGTGCAAGTTAAGTTGAGAAAAAATAATGGAATTTGTTCCTCGTATTACCAGTTCAGTACATATAAAATTGAGCACAGTCATTAAGTCTGGGAATAGATAAAATATAATAGTGGGTGGAAAGACGTGTGGTACGAGATCTCAATGGAGAAAGTGTGTAACTGGAGAGTTAAGAAATCAGTTTATGTTGTAATTGCGATAGTATAGAGATAGTGATGCAACAGTTTGACAGGCAGAGACTGGTAAAACTTAGAGCGAAACAGTTGTAAGACGAATATTCTAGATTACTCATATTTTAAAGAGAAGTGCGAGTTCTACCACCTCGGATGTGTGAGACATTCTGCATAGAATGATGAATAACACTTTTAAAGAATGAGCAATTTCTAAAGAGTTAGAGAACACCCAACATTTTAGAAATTTGTTTAGAAAGAGAAGTGTAGTGTGATCTTTCCAAGAAAGATATCGAGAAAAGATTCCAAGAATATTTAGGATATATGAAAGTTTGAGTTGTAGTTTTTTTGAAGATGTCAAAGTTGTGCGGAAGATGTCGTCGAGTAGAAAGATGGAGAAAATAAGTTTTTTGGGGTACGTATTGAATAAAACCAGGTTTTCTTTACTCTAATTAGAAAATAAAAAGTATCAAATGCTAGTGACCCTTCAGTCACCCTTGTAGCGTTAATTAATAGGATGTGTTTATCTTTCAAAATAGAAAGATTAATAAAGGGGTGGAGTCATAGGCATAGGAGTGGATAGGGGATGAGGTCACTAATAAAAACTAGGAAAAGATTGGTTCACCGAAATGTTAAAAAAAAGAGTACCAAAGAGAAAATATCGTCCCTTTCTAAAGCAATTCTGACAATCTGAGATAAGATTAAAAGAATTAAAAATGTGTTCAAATCTTCCTGTTGAAGATAAATATGAAAACTTTCGAAAGAACAGAAGATAAATAAATAAAACAACAGTTAGAAGGTTGGAAAGGGTACCCATTTTTCTCAACAGGCTAAATGAATGAGCGTTTCCAGCAGAAAAAGAAGGTCGTAATAGAAAGAAAAAGACGAAATACCTTATCAAGTATTTATATATATATATATATATATATATATATATATATATATATATATATATATATATATATATATATATATATATATATATATATATATATATATATATATATATATATATATTAATCACCTGTATGTAGCGTGAATTTCTTGTATTGGAAGGCTTAGAATAATTTTGTTTTAATATATATATATATATATATATATATATATATATATATATATATATATATATATATATATATATATATATATATATATATATATATATATATATATATATATATATATATATAGTAAAGTGGTACTGTGGTTAAGCGTTGGACTTATTGCTTAATCATAATTATGGTTCAAGAGGCTGGGAAACCTCTTAACCAGTATTTCTTCCCATGTACGGTTGCAGGAATAGGAATAATTTCTGCTGCCGAAACCACCCTGCTTCATGCGGGATATGGTACTAAGTATGAAAAAAATATATATAATATATATATATATATATATATATATATATATATATATATATATATATAATATATATATATATATATATATATATATATATATATATATATTATATTATATTATTTGTATGTTTTTATATTTTTTTGTATTTTAATTTATTTTCTCGAGTTACGCAATTATAATTTCATGTTCTTATTTATTTAATTAAAAAATGACGCCCTAAAAGCATAAAATTAGCGTTGATTTTTTTTTTTTTTTAAATAAATTTCAGAATATTTTAGAGTTTTATCACTTATACTATGGTTTTATATTCTATTTTACCCTATGATGTAGTTAAAGCAAAGGTTACCAAGTTGTTGGTGAGGTCCGCTCTCAAAAAAAAGAAAAAAAAGAAAAAAAAAAAACAACTTTAAATTACATAAATTTGTTAGCGGTAATGTTTAAAATTTCTAAAGTTATCAACCCTTAAAAGTATTTGAGTATTAGATGGTTACACAAATAAGCTTTTAGATTTTACGATGCCTGTTGACTTAAAAGCTGTTCATTTTCACAAAATTTAAGCTATGCTTGTCGGAGTTAGAATAGAGGCTAGACTGGCCTAATTGTGTTAGTTTCATTTTTCTGTTCTAAGAGTCGTATAAGTATGGTGGTATTTACGATATAAGGTACTCATTTACGCATTGGTTAAATGCTTTGATATATGGTGTTAAGTTTAAAATTTTTAATCTATAAAAACTAAGAAGAAAATTAATATAAGCTTGCTAAAAAGCTTAATGAAGTTTGCTGGACCACTTTTGTACAAAGAAAAGGTTTACTGTATATATATATATATATATATATATATATATATATATATATATATATATATATATATATATATATATATATATATATATATATATATATATATATATATATATATATATGGTAAAGGTGGAGATTGTTTATGAGTTTCGATTGTTAAAAAATATCGAAAATCGAAAATATCGGAGAAGCCTATCGTAAACAAGAGAGTTGTCAGAGGTACGAGGTGCTATTACTAGACATAGACACAATTATTATTACTTACTTTCCTAGCAGAACCTAATTCGACTTATCATAACCTGAACTACCGAAATTGCTGTAAAAAGAGGCCTAACCTACACAAGAATTTGCCTTAAAAGAGACCTAACGTACACAAGAACGTTTGCATGAGATAGTAGCCTTGGGCCAATTATAGGCAGGAAAATATCGATTAAAATAAAATATTGACATAAAAAAATATCGATATAAAAATTATCGAAACTCAGAAACAATCTCCACCTAAGCCTATATATATATATATATATATATATATATATATATATATATATATATATATATATATATATATATATATATATATATATATATATGGTAAAGGTGGAGATTGTTTCTGAGTTTTGATTGTTAAAAAATATCGAAAATCGAAAATATCGGAGAAGCCTATCGTAAACAAGAGAGTTGCCAGAGGTACTATTACTAGACATACACACAATTATTATTACTTACTTTTCTAGCAGAACCTAATTCGACTTATCATAACCTGAACTACCGAAATTGCCGTAAAAAAGAGGCCTAACCTACACAAGAATTTGCCGTAAAAGAGACCTAATGTACACAAGAACGTTTGCACGGCATGGTAGCCTAGAGCTAATTATAGGTATAAAAATATGGATTAAAATAAAATATTGACATAAAAAATATTGATATAAAAAATATCGAAACTCAGAAACAATCTCTACCTAAGCCTATATATATATATATATATATATATATATATATATATATATATATATATATATATATATATATATATATATATATATATATATATATATATATATATATAGGCTTAGGTGTAGATTGTTTCTGAGTTTCGATATTTTTTATATCAATATTTTTTTATATCGATATTTTATTTTAATCGATAATTGTGTGTATGTGTGGTGTAATAGGGCCGAAGGCCTGTATCTCGCAGCAACGTTCTTGTATAGGTTAGGCCTCTTTTTCGGCAACTTCGGTAGTTAAGGTTATGATAAGTCGAACTAAGAACGCTAAAAAACTAAATAATAATAATTATAAAAATAATTAGAATAATAGGCATACAAGGTTTTGATATATCGATATTTTCTAAAAATTGAAACTCAGAAACAATCTACACCTTTACCCCTTAACCATATAAAACCTTCAAAATGATCATGCGATCTTATGAGTCACAGGATTTTCAGTTTTACATAATTATAGCTGCGACCTAATTTAATACTTAGTATAATGTATCTTAACCTAACCTAACAACCAAACTTAAGTTAACCAGACTTCACCTAATCTAACATAACCAGAGCTAACAATTTACCTCAGCATATCTACCCTCATTGTAGCCTTTTTTTTTTTTTTTCAAGCAGTCACCCATTAAATGAAAAAATTGCTTTTACACAGATTTATGAAGCATAAAGAATTTCAAATTATTAGCTTTATGGTAAACTTTCATTATTCTCCTATCAATAAATATCCACCAGTGTTACTGTTTAATTTTTAACAAAAAGTATGTTATATATATATATAATGCA
>SEYY01004244.1:25000-28592 GCA_009176605.1 Armadillidium nasatum
ATATATATATATATATATATATATATATATATATATATATATATATATATATATATATATATATATATATATATATATATATATATATATATATATAGAGCAAAAATTTATCAACTTTATAAAGAAAACATTTTTCATGTGCAAGGTGTACATTTAAAATTATTAATCATTTGAATAGTGAAGGTTTCCAATAGGATAAGGCCTATTTGGAATACAAGTTGTATATAATATTTCATTAGCTTAAACCATATGGTTAAAAAGAAAAGTGTCCTTTTGTAAGGAACCTATGATAGAGCAAGTGTGTCCTATTTAGGTCCATATAGAAAGTGTGTCCTATTTAGGTCCATATAGAAAGTTTGGAATAGTTCTAAATGAATATTATTTGGAATATCTACCATATAAAATGAAGTTTTAACTATATGGTTAAGAGAAAGTATATGATTTTGTATGGTATAATGGGAATATAAGATGGCAAAGGATAACTATATAAGGATACTGAAATGTAAAATTGTGCATAAGAATAATTAGTTCAATATGAAATTCCTCTTCCTTGAGAATCTGAAAATTACTCTTTGTTTCCCAAATGCATTTTTATGGTGGGTACCATTATAACAAAAAAAAATAAAGAAAGAAAGAGGTTTCATGCAATTAAATCAATTACAGTCATGATGAAGGAATATTAATGTAATATAAAAATACAGAAAGTTTCAAGGTCACTCTAAAGATACTATTAAATTATGAAATTTCCAAATATGTATGTATAAATTTATAGCAATTTATAAGGTAAGCATTAAACAAAAATCATCCTGTATATAGAAATGCTAGTTGAATATATATATATATATATATATATATATATATATATATATATATATATATATATATATATATATATATATATATATATATATATATATATATATATATATATATATATATATATAAGACTTTAACAATTGGACATACTTTAATTTCAGTCAATTTTTTACCACCTGAAATGGTTCTCTGCTTTACCTTTAATAAATTTAATTAATTAATTAATTAATTAATTAATTAATTTAATAAATACATTTTCCTTTGATTAAAATTTTATCAATTTGCTAGGTCCCCTAGGTCACCTCAAATTTCAATAGTTTGTTAAGTTACCATAACCTAAAAATAACTATAGACATTACTAAAAACGTTAACATGACTATTACTTTTTTTTTAGAATAGAAAAAAAAAATTTCAAGCTTCCAGAATTTATAAATAGGCTGGGAAATATATATATATATTATATAGTCAAAGAGAAAGTAATCAGCTCAAACGATTTCATGGAATATAGATTCAAGCAAAAAATATAACCAGATTGATAGGAAAAGAATGATTAACCAAAAACAAGCTATCTTAAACTACAATAAGGAGAGAAAAATAGAAGGGAATAAGAAAAAGAAAGCCACACTTCCAACAAATGAAGACCTAATAAAAATTAAAGAACATGCAAGAGAAATAATGGAAACTGAGCTCCAAATAACACCTGATATCATACAGATGATACAAGAAAACAGAGGAGAATTGTACCAAGGAAACAGGAAAAAGAAAGAACAAACAACAAAGACAAACAAAAACCGAAAACGCAATGAGGAGAGAAATGAAGTTAAGGAGAAATATTCTACTTGTAACTCTCCGCCATCGGAAAAGGATGAGGAGGATGGAGAAGAAACAGAAACAGTAAGTGAAGTCAGAGTATGGATAACAGAGAAACCAGAGGATGAACTTATGGAACCGGGTAATGAAGAGAGTTCAGTAAGTGAACTTCATGATTCAACACAGGAATCTTTAAACATTGAGCAAAGCGACAGCGATGAATCCAGAAGAAATGAAAGGAGAAATGAACAGTTCCAGTACACAAGAGAAGAGCTCGAAAGGATGTTACAGAAAATAGCCCACTACAGAGAAATTGATTTAAATGAGGGAATGGGTAAAAGATTAAGAATAAATAAAATAAATAATTACTTTGAAATGAATAAGCAGATTGGAATAGCCAACAGAGTTCTACCAAGAATTTTACCATCCGATTGCGATATTACAGAACTCAACAGACTATATTACGCAGTTGGAAGGGCAATAGGAGATATCATGGGAGTTGGAGTCATGAAAGAGACAGGAGGAACAAGAAAGAAAAAATGCAAACCATGGAAGTTTAGATTGGAAAAAGAAGTATTAAAAATAAGAAGGGAGATTTCCATCCTAACGTCGTTTCAACAGAATAAATTAAGATCTGAAAGAGTAATAAGACAAGTACAAAATATAATAAGAAGAGAAAGAGTGAGACAAGGCAATAAATTGGTCCATGCGATCGCTAGAAGAAAATTAAGTCTAATGGCAAAAAGTAAAAGATTAAAAAGATATGAACGAAATGAAAAAGAGAAAGAACAAAACCGAATGTTCAAACAAGATCCAGGAAGATTGTACAGACAACTGAGAAATGATGAAATTAAAGTTAATGAAATTCCAAAAAAGGAAGAGATAGAGAGGTTTTGGAAGAATATCTATGAAAAAGAGAAACGGCACAACAGGGTAACAGAATGGAAAGAACAGATAATAAATAGTCCTCAAGTAAATAACATCAATGAAATGGAATGCAGAGAAATAAGTCAGAGAGAAGTAAAAGAAGTACTAATTAAACTCAATAATTGGAAAGCCCCTGGACCTGACAAGGTTCAGAACATATGGTTAAAGAAGGTCACAGTACTTATGGTCCCCCTTACAAAATGCCTAAATAAATTACTGGAAGAAGGGGAGGCAATGCCAGAATGGATGACCATAGGAGACACCAACCTCATACCAAAATCTAAAGAAACCAAAAACTCATCAAACTTATAGACCTATTACATGTTTGCCTACTATGTACAAAACCCTAACAGCAATAATAGCATCCAGAATATATAGCCACATAGAAAATAACAATATCATAAATGAAGAACAGAAAGGATGCATCAGAAATAGTATGGGTACAAAGGACCAATTATTAATAAACAAAATGATACTTGAAAATAGCTGGAAGAATCAGAAACACCTAAGCATGGCCTGGATCGACTATAAAAAAGCATATGATAGTGTTCCTCATAGCTGGATATTAGAAGTGTTGAAAATCTATAAAGTAAGTGATAAAATAGTCAATTTTGTAAAAGAAGGAATGAAACAGTGGAAGGTTAATTTAAAACTAAAGCATGAAAAAGGAGCAATTGAAATTAATAAAATTAATATAAAAAGAGGGATCTTTCAAGGAGATTCGCTGTCGCCATTGCTCTTCATTTTAGCCATCAACCCATTAAGCAACCTAATAAACAATTTACAGAATGGATACAGGGTGAATCCACGAAGTGAGAAAAGCGCCAAAATAATTTCTCATCTATTTTATATGGATGATCTGAAGTTATACGCTCCAAACAGGCAAGAAATCACCAAACAAATTGAAGTGGTTAAAAAGTTTTCCAAAGACATATGTATGGAATTTGGATTGGAAAAGTGTGCATTCCTCACGCTTAAGAAGGGAAGGAGAATAGAAAGTGAAAACATCACAATAGAAGAGATCACAATCAGGCAATTA
>SEYY01004245.1:0-2500 GCA_009176605.1 Armadillidium nasatum
ATCGGAATAGACGGAAATCTTGAAAAGAGGAAGATTAAATACAGAAGGAAAAATAGATGATGGTGGAGAGTTCCTCAGAAAAGAAAAGGCTGGAAAGAAGGAGGCATCACAACAAGCAATCCTGGGGTTTCCAGTATCCGCACAAACTTCGTGCGAAAGCAGGGCACCCCTTGTACAATTACGAGGGCGACGCAATGGTGTTGGAATGCGAGAATCCAATTCATTCTAGCACCTGCCATTGTGGTACCTATTAAAAAAAGATAGTGCACCATCGTCACGTCGCAGAGAATTTGAAAGTTTGAGAGGGTCAAGAGAGTTTGAAAGTAGGGGACAGTTTATTAATCTCTTAGCCTAAGACTCAACCCTATCAAGGAGAGTGAAGGAACCAGAGCCCCCCTAAATTTGAGAACAGTACTCCATACAAGGGCGAATAAGACCCTTATATAATTGGAGTAACTGCTCAGAAGAAAAAAAAATTCTCGAAACCTGAATAATATTCCCAGCTTCTTAAAGGTCACCTTAGCAACCATTGTGATATGTGGTTTCCAAAATAATTTATTGTTTATGTTAAGACCAAGAATGTTATTTACAGGTGAGACTGGAGAGCCATCGAAGAGGATAGGAAAGTTAGGAGGTGTTTTTGAGAGGGAGATGCTATGACCCCACAGGGAAATTCCATCCAGATCAGCACACATATATATATATATATATATATATAATATATATATATATATAATATATATATATATAATATATAATATATATATATATATATATATATAATAAATTAAATGGTAAAAATATATTAAATTATAAATTAAACAAATTTATTAAATTTACTAAAGAGAAACAACTACAATAATAATAATTGTAATTAAATTCATTTGAAAATTTTATTTCCTATAACTCTGTTCTTAAAATTGTGAGCCATGGACGTAAAACCACAATTTCGTTTTTCATTCAGTATTATAACCTCTGAAGACAGGTCCTCTTATCTTGCTTCTACACTCGAAAAGATTTGAAATTTTTCGTTCAGTTCTCACAAATGCGTACGAATTAATTTGAAATGTAAGATATAATTTTGAATACGTTTCTCTCTCTCTCTCTCTCTCTCTCTCTCTCTCTATATATATATATTATATATATATATATATATATATATATATATATATATATATATATATATATATATATATATATATATATATATATATATATATATATATATATATATATAGAAGGTTATTTAAGTACTGTTTACCTTTAAATAATTACAATAATTGAAATAATTCATAATAGAAGTAAGGTTAAAGAAACATGAAGAAGTAGCCGAAAATCAGCAAATAAATAATGATGACTAATTGACTATTGTTATTTTCCTTGATAAGCAAGAGTAAATGAGTAATAAATAAATAAATAAATAAATAAATAAATAAATAAATAAATGTTCGTCTTCTTTGAATAAAGGCAACTACATTGAACTTCTTTTATTTATTGCAGATATACAATAGTCGATTTATGGAATTTGTTCTTCGCTCAAAATCTTTTCAAGGAACTTCATCACGGATTCAAAACGATCTCATTTCACGAGTGAGTAAAGTGTTAGATGACCAGATTAGAGAAGAAATTAATGGATCCTCTTTCTGTTCAACTCAAGTAGATGAGGTTATGGATACATCAGTCACAGAGTACCTTTCTGTTATTATTAGTTACATAGACCAAAATTGTAATGTACAAGAAGGATTCGTTGTTTTTTTCGGTATCAGAAAATAAAGGAGCAGAATTTATAACAAATACCTGTAATTGAGATTCTTGACAGTTTTAAAAAGTGTCACGTTAAAATTAGTTGGTCAGACCTACTATGGAGCCTCAGTTATGGCCGACGATATATCAGGAGTTAAAGCCAGAATAAAAGCAAATTATCCTTTGGCCTTTTTCACTCATTGTTATGCTCACAGACTGCATTTGATTTCATTAAATGGAACAAACCTACCTGAAATAAAGCGCTTTTTTTTGCTAATCTAAATTGTTTTCATTCTTTTTTTTGCAAGTCCCCCAAACGAATGGTATTAATTCAAGAAGCCTGACAGAAATCAAAATCAAAAGGAAACATTTAAAAGCTAATTGCACCTTCGGATACTCTTTGGAATTTAGCGTCATTAAAGAATCTTATGAAATACTCATTGAAGTTTTCGATACCATATTTTATGATATTTTAAATCATGTAATTGTTCAGTTTGAAAACGGGTTTCCTGAAGTCAAATTAAATTTCTTTGCTCTTATTGATAAAGAAATATTAGCTAATTATAGGAATTAATTTCCAACTGATCTTTTCAATACATTACTGGAAAGTTATCCAATATTCGAAAGAGAAAATTGATCAATGAATTAAAGGTTCTTTGGAACAGGGATGAACTTAATTTAAACCAGAATATAATACTTAAGAAATTAAAGGAAATTGATCTTCTGATCAAGTGTTTTGGTTGGCAACCTTGATGGC
>SEYY01004245.1:10000-35000 GCA_009176605.1 Armadillidium nasatum
AGATTTAGCCGCTATGCTGAATCTTACATATACTCTACTGGTAAAGTCTGGAACTCACTCCCTTTATCTGTTTTCCCAACTTCTTTTGACTTGCACACTTTTAAACGCCGTGTATCGGGTCACATTGGCCATTAGTGACTAGGTTCCGAATACTCCACAACCTGAGAACGTTAGCACTATACGAAGACCATATTAGTATAACAGATTCACAAAATCCTTCCCAACAGGCCTTTGCAGACTTAAGAGAAGTATAATCTTCAATAGGAGTGCTAAAAGTTTCAATTGTGTTTGCTTATAAATTGCTTATAAGTTTGCTTATATATATACCAAATCTTCAATTTATGCAAAGTAGAAAAATATTATAAATTCTTTACTTTCCATACTAATTAATGTCTAAGTAAAACACAGACAGTCTAATATTTTATTTTTTGTTTTTGAACAAGTAAGGAATATATATATATATATATATATATATATATATATATATTATATATATATATATATATATATATATATATATATATATATATATATATATATATATATATATATATATATATATATATTATATATATATATATATATATATATATATATATAATATATATATATATATATATAATATATATATATATATATATATATATATATATATATATATATTATATATATATATATATATATAATAATATAATAGATAGTATAACATAAAAAAGTTTTTTCATAGCAAAAAATATAAAAAAATAAATAATAAATTTTATAAATTATAATATAAGTATTTTAAAAAATATAATATAAATATTATCTATCAAGTTAAGATGAAATAATAATATCGGATATAATATATAGAATATAATATATATAATATAATATATTATATAAATTATATATATATAATTTTATATATATAAATATATTATTAGAATATATATATATATATATAAAGTATATATTAATATTAGATAATATATATATATATAATAATATTATTATATATATATATATATATAAATATATATATATATATTATATATATATATATATATATATATATATATATATATATATATATATATATATATATATAATATATATATATATATATATATATATATATATATATATATATATAGATAGATAGATAGATAGATAGATAGATAGATAGATAGAGAGATTGGTTGATTGATTGGTTGATTAGATAGATAGATAGATAGATAGATAGATAGATAGATAGATAGATAGATAGATAGATAGATAGATAAGATAGATAGATAAGATAGATAGATAGATAGATAGATAGATAGATAGATAGATAGATAGATAGATAGATAGATAGATAGATAGATAGATATTAACAAAGAACAAATAGTGTTCATTCAGGCAGATAAAAATTCTCCTTCAGTTAATTGTAATCTTCGAGTGGAGCAAAATCTACTTCACTGAAATCTCACAACATTTTAACTTCCATATCGATACTTAAAGATTTGCTAAAAAAAAAAATTTTTGTTTTCGTTTTTGAGAGCGGACTTCACTTACGAGGGCATATGCCGTCCTTCCAGGCAGACAAAATATTGCCCTTCAGACCATCACGAGTTTAGAGCGAGTGAAACACGTCTACACTCAAGGAGAGCTCGTGATGCTCCCCTTGATAAAAAATAAATCTTTTCTTCTGTTTCAGAGACCAAGATGCTTGCGGCTCGTGTTACGCCTTCGCCTCCATGGCAGCACTAGAAGCCAGGGTCAGAATTTTGACCAAAAATGAACAAAGACCTGTTTTCAGTGTTCAGGATGTTTTGGAATGCTCAGAGTTGTCTCAGGCCTGCGATGGGGGTTTTCCTTATTTAATTGCAGGAAGGTAATATATATATATATATATATATATATATATATATATATATATATATATATATATATATATATATATATATATATATATATATATATATATATATATATATATATATATATATATATATATATGAGAAAGCCACTTAAAATTTATTACTTAATATTAATAAAAAATATCTAATAATTAGGAATCTCATTTATAATAATTAATTAACTAATAATTAATTTCTGCTTATAATAAAATTTTGCAATTTGAATTAAAACTTTAAATGTATTTCAATGGTTAATCAATGTCAGCATTCTGTAATAGTGGTTCTATGAAGCTGGGAACTATTCCTTAATATCTTATATTAATTTACTTATATTCAGATATGCGCAGGACAAAGGAGTTATTCTTGAA
Source organism: Armadillidium nasatum (assembly GCA_009176605.1). Taxonomy (NCBI): domain Eukaryota; kingdom Metazoa; phylum Arthropoda; class Malacostraca; order Isopoda; family Armadillidiidae; genus Armadillidium; species Armadillidium nasatum. Next base: position 12,249 of record SEYY01004245.1, read on the forward strand.
GAATGTTCTAAATACAATCCTGGTAAAATTAAAAAATGTTCTAGAAAACCTTCCTGCACAAGTCACTATACTGCTTATTATAGATATATTGGAGGTTAGTTTATCTCTTTATATATATATATATATATATATATATATATATATATATATATATATATATATATATATATATATATATATATATATATATATATATATATATATATATATATATATATATATATATATATATATATTATATATATATATAATATATATATATATATATATATATATATATATATATATATATATATATATATATATATATATATATATATATATATATATATATATATACTGGGCGACAGGACTAGCAACCCGGTTCTTTGATTACTCTGCTAACTGCTTGCAACACCTCCAGGACCAGCATTAGAAATCATAGCTCCGAGAAGAGTAATCTTCTGGAGAGCTCTAGGAGAGAACGTTTAAAGGTTAGATTGAAAATTATGCTAGTTCTACTGAAAGGGTAAAAACCATATTTGAGTATATAAAACTCAAGGACTAGCATAGAAGCCAAAAATCCGATAAATAGGATCTTTTAGAGAGCTCTGGGAGAGGGACTTTTAAGAGCAGATGAAGAGAGACGCTGGTTCCACTGACAGGGTGAAAACCCTTCCTGGGAGATGTTGATATAGTCGTAGAGATATATATAAACTAAGCTACATAGATGTTAAATAACAAATAATGGTAATCTTATTAAAAATAATCTATATTAGTTTGAAATATGCAAATAATGCATAAATAAATGTTTCTTGATTTATTTGGAAGGATACTACGGTGCTTGCAATGAAGACGAGATGAAGTTAGCTCTTGTAAAAGGAGGTCCAATTATTGTAGGATTCGAAGTCTACAGTGATTTCATGACCTACAAAAATGGAATTTATCATCATATGCCATCACTTGAAAAATTCTATCCATTTGAGGTAAGTCATTTGGTTGGTTGATTTAAAATGCACGGAAATCAGTTAGTTGGTTAATTGTTTTACTGTTGGTTAGATAACTTATTGGTTGGTTCTTTATTACTTGGACAAAAAAATTGTTGAGTCACTTTGTTGGCTTATTTGCTTATTACAGTTAATAAAATATTGAAAACGTAACAGGATGGCACTAAAAAATCAAATAGAAAAAGACTATTCTAATAAAATTGTAAATATAGCAAATAGTATGAAATATTTCTGTAATTAATTATTAAGGTTTAGAAAATTTTCACATCAACCTGGGATCATTCCCTCTCTGGGCAGTGATTAAAGGCAATAGCTTAAACTTTACATTTCTCACGGACTTAGTGGAAGCGAGTGTAAGAGAAAAAAATTAAATTAAATTCAGCAAGTTCAATATTGCAGTTAATAATAAAAATGCAACCTAAATTAATCAATATAATTCTATTTCTATTTAATTTCATAACATCATTCTATTTTGGCAATAACAAATTCTTTCACAGTTGTTTAAGGTCTTCACTTATATTCTAGATTACGAATCACGCTGTGGTTGCCGTTGGCTACGGAGTAGATCCTGAAAGCAAAGAGAAGTATTGGATCGTAAAGAATTCTTGGGGAGATGACTGGGGAGAGGACGGCTATTTCCGTATTAGAAGAGGAACAGACGAGTGTGGAATAGAATCCATGGCTGTAGAAATTGTTCCTATTCCAGCTTAAGCTTATGTATATATATATATATATATATATATATATATATATATATATATATATATATATATATATATATATATATATATATATATATATATAATATATATATATATATATATATATATATATATCTTTGCTATTGTAAAAGACTTACATTTTATGATAATATTGTAAAACTTAAAATTTCTAATAAAGTTGAACCTCATTTTAATTATATGCAGTTTCTTTTTTTTAAAAATAAACAAGAGAAAAAGCATTAAACTAATTAATAAATAATGAGGGTAAATGGTCAAACTACGTAAGGAACATTGGATATTATGTCATTCATGCGATGCTCATATTTTTGGAACAAAGAAATGAGTATACTATGATTTAGTAAGCTTTGTTTAATTTGCAGGTTTCCTGTACCGGGTATATATTTCTTCTACCAGGTATGCATTTACTTTACTTACTTTGTCTCCTGTGAGGTTCACGTTGGGAAGCAGGCGGTTTCTGTAACCCATTTTCTTATGTGAGTGGGTGGTTAGCCCACTGCACAGCCCTCCCCATTTATCCGGGCTTGGGACCGGCATGCATCTTTGTTACCTAAGTATGCATGGCTGGGTCGCCAGGTATGCAAAATTACCCATTAAAAGCGCGTTATTTTCATGTTTTAAATTTTTCTATCAGTTTCCTAATCTTCTTATAGGAACTTTTATTCTCGTTTTATTTTTCCTTTAGGTTTTTAAAAACCTATTAGTCTTAACAGTGTTCATTTATTCTGAAATATTAATTCGCCAATAGAATTCTGCCTCAATTTTGTATACATTTCCACTAGCAGAAAGGATTACTGAATTTTAATTGTAATAGTTTACCCTGAAGATTCGTAAATAAATGAGATTTAACTGAAGGTTGACCATCTATTGAACTTTATTTATTTGTGAATCACTTGTTTAAAACACATTCTAACATAGGTTTTTGCAATCCAATAAGTCCTGTCGACTAAAGGCAAGATAAAAACCTTTGTAGCATTATATGAAATAAGGTCCTAAGACACTAATTCATGATGTATACTAATAAACTATATAATTACGGGATTCTCGGCTTTGAGAACCTTTTGGAGTAAACAGAGTCTAGTGACTAATCTAAAACGCTAAAGAAAGTTGCTCCACAACCGGTTTTTAAAACCTTTCCAAATTTTAATTGAAAAACTAACTTTAATTAAAGGATTTGTATAAAAAAAAAAAAAAAAAAAAAAAAAAAAAAAAAAAAAAAAAAAAAAAAAAAAAAAAAAAAAAAAAAATTTTTTTTTTTTTATTTTTTTTTTTTTTACAAAACTTAAAATTATAATAACAACAGTAATCAATATATCAATTTTTATTTTATATTTATAATTACTGTAATTTTTCTTTTTATATGAGAAATTGATTTTAAATTTTTGAATACGTTTACTCTATTTTTTTAAAGCAAATGTGTTTAATCTAAAGAAGCTTATCGTCATTTAATCTTTGTATTTATCTTTCTCTGATAACGAAGTTCAAATGTCGATCATATTAATTTTCGTTAATATATATATATATATATATATATATATATATATATATATATATATATATATATATATATATATATATATATATATATATATATATATATATATATATATATATATATATATATATATATATATATATATATATATATGGTTTCCAAATAAAACATTATGTTATATTTGGAACACAAACAGTAACCTCTTTCTGGTTTGAAAATATGAAAATAAATAAATTTATGAAACATACGTATAGATTAGTGGCAGTAAAAATAAATATTTACCTAAGGATGGCTCAGCACAGTTTCCGTAGGTGGAATATTTAGCTGCACGAAATGGCTACAGACAGACGAGTCGTCTACAGTTGCTGTGACTAACTAATGTTCTATACAAGAATTAAAAATAAATATAAATATAGAAAAAAAGAAAGAAAAATAACAATATATAACCATATAAGTATAATGGGTATGCTTGCCACACCTCCTACAAGGCATAATCTTAATTATGAGATGTCAAAATTTTACAAATCATTCTTTGGGGTACTTAACTTACTCACCTGGAATACACAATTTCCAATTGCACGCGTAAATAATCAACAACTCTAAATACTGTGGTAGCTCCTGAATGTTTAAATGACATTGCTACACTTAATTTTCCCAATTTAATAGCACAATTGAATAATATATTAAAAATAAAATAGACAAGTACATTTTAAACTCCAAATTCAGTTGCAAAAGAATTTGATTCATCAGCAACGTTTCAGATTGGATAATGAAGGTTATTCTCCCTAAAACAGGGATACACTTCATATTCTTTCTCTTCAACTAAAACTAACAAACCTTTGTTTAACTTAACTTGCTCTCTTTGCTATTCGCCTCAGGGTCGCTGCCTTCAGGAATTACCTTATTCTTCCAACTCCAGAACTCATGAAACTTATATTTCATCCAGGGGCCCCTGGATTCGCTCAAAATCTATTCTCTGTAGAAATGGTAATAATCTTTCTGGTTCCTCATCCTCATCAGTTGTGAATTCTATTTATAAAAAGATTGGCACTTACTTGGATTTTAAGACCTAAAGATTAATTTTATTCTCGAAGAAAAAAGTTACTTTGAAATATGAAAAAGAAAAATGTATCTAATTTAATCTTATTTCAGCAATTGTTGTTTATGTGAATCTGTTGTAATTAAATATGCCAATGTTTTATAACTTTTATCCCTTTTACAAGACATTATCAAAAGTTTTCCAAGATATTTAATCAGAAAAATACTTGGCTACGCTTGCTTGTTCATCAAAATAAATGCAAAATGGAAATGATATCGTGGATTTTTCACTAACTTTTAAAGTTGTTATTTTTTGGATTGAAATTTTTCTTATATTTGAAATCTTAATTTATTTATAATCAAATTAAATTATAATTATATTATATTTCTTTTGTGTTAGTTTGAAATAATGAATTTCTATTTTAATTCACAAGCAGCAATAATCAAAAAGAATAAAATAAAAATGAAATGAAAAAATAAATAAAATAGAACATATAAAAGAAATAAAATAAAATATAAAATCAATTTAAATAATAAATATGGATTTTAAAATTGCCTTTGTAAAACCGGATTCAAATAAAAAAATATGTAATAAATAAAAAATGAATGATAAATATTAATATTCGTAAAGTTTATAAATAATAAGCTTGTACTATGCTTCCAAATTACGACGTCATTATGGTTAAAAATGTAAACATAACGGAGAGATTATTCAAAAGATGGAGACGAAGAGCGAAATATTGGTAATATAATAATGAAAAATTTGAGAATTTTAATATTAAAAAATATACTGTACTGCTTTATTTTGTTAGTTACAATTCTGTTTTAGTTCTTTTTGTTCAGTAAAAATATTAAAAGAAAGTTTACATTACATTTATACCTGATTGTGTAAACCTCTAATGTTAACACACTTATGAAAATGTCTATTTAAAGCATTGTTTCATATGACTTCCGCATCGAGTCTGTTGTAGTCAGTTTAGAGTGATTTGATCAGATTTTTTGTCAGTAAGATTGTTTTATATGGACATAAGTATAATATGACAAGGACATAAATTAAAATGACAAGCTAGTAAGAGACTACTATAGGTCCCTTGTCAATCAATAATGGTTCCATTTCCACCTTTCAATTGTCATTTCCATGGATGGTGGTTGTCTGGCAATCAAGGCTTATTCATTTTGGGAATAAACAATTAAATACATTTTTAACTTTTATTTAATATATTATAAAGGCATGCAAATGATGCAATATATATATATATATATATATATATATATATATATATATATATATATATATATATATATATATATGGCTTAGGTGGAGATTGTTTCTGAGTTTCGATATTTTTTATATCGATATTTTTATATATATTTTTTATATCGATATTTTATTTTATCGATATTTTTTATATCGATATTTTTTTGTCGATATTTTTTTTTAATCGATATTTTTATACCTAATTAGCCCTAGGCTACTATGTCGTGCAAACGTTCTTGTGTACGTTAGGTCTCTTTTACGGCAAATTCTTGTGTAGGTTAGGCTCTTTTACGGCAATTTCGGTAGTTCAGGTTATGATAAGTCTAATTAGGTTCTGCTAGAAAAGTAAGTAATAATAATTGTGTGTATGTCTAGTAATAGTACCTCTGGCAACTCTCTTGTTTACAATAGGCTTCTCCAATATTTTCGATTTTTGATATTTTTTAACAATCGAAACTCAGAAACAATCTCCACCTATATATATATATATATATATATATATATATATATATATATATATATATATATATATATATATATATATATATATATATATATATATATATATATATATATATATAATATATATATATATATATATATCAGGGTTGGTGATTTTTTTGATTTTTTTAAAAAAATCAAAAAAATCAAAAAATCAATGATTTTTTTGATTTTTTTGATTTATTTGATTTTTTTGATTTTTTTGATTTTTTAAAAAAATAATACAACTGTTTTTTTATTTTTTTTATTTTGTCATATTTTTTTATGCATAATGATATAACAGATATATTAGTTCCTTCTTACTGTGTTAAAAAACTTTAAAGTAATTTATATAATGCATAATCATTAATCCATAAATTAAATACATAACTTGCAAAATATATATATATATATATATATATATATATATATATATATATATATATATATATATATATATATATATATATATATATATATATATAATATATATTATATATTGCAAGTTATGTATTTAATTTGTGGATTAATGATTATGCATCAAAAGTGCTTAAATTTTCTTTCTTTTATAATTTATATAGATGGAATATTGTTTTCTTATAATGTTGTATAAAAATTTAAATGGTTGAAAATTAAAAGGAATTGTCTTTTCTGTTTTCTCTTTTGTCTATAACCTCAAATTGCATTAGATTAAAGCTCAATAAAATTTTGTTGAAGATTTGATTGAATATATATTAGGAATTCTAAACTCTAACAGTTCTATATTGGATAAATTATATTAATGAAGATCAGATTCTTGTATTACCCTATATGAAATCTTGAACCAAATATTAAATGTTATATTTCTAATATATAAACTACTTTAAAGTTTTTTAACACAGTAAGAAGGAAACTAATATATCTGTTATATCATTATGTATCAAAAAATATGACAAAATAAAACAAATAAAAAAAAAAAAAGTTTTATTATTTTTTAAAAAAATCAAAAAAATCAAAAAAATCATGATTTTTTCATAAAAAAATCAATTGATTTAATCAACTGATTAAATCAATTTGATTTAATCAATGCCAACCCTGATATATATATATATATATATATATATATATATATATATATATATATATATATATATATATATATATATATATATATATATATATATATATATATATATATATATAAGAAATTATAGAGATAAAATGATAAATGTAGCGTTCACAGTAGTAGATTTTTTCATATGAGACCAGGTTGCTGAAACTAGCTACATACCTGTGTTGCAAGTTTGACTGGAACTACTCATTGGGATTTGAAAATAATAAAGCTTATGAGTTTCTAGTATGACAAGGTTGCTAGATCATTAGCGTTATTTTGAAATTTGAAAACTTTTTAAATTTTAGCAAACAAATGTGATGAGTGGGGCACCCTGTATTATATTATTAAAATTATATATATTTATACATTTGAATAAAGAGAACACAATCAAATTCTTCACCCCTTAATATAAATATTAAAATTTTTAAATTAACAGAAATAAATAAAATATATTTTTTTCAACTTTTTCATCATTAATATATATATTAATATATTAATATAAATATTAAATTTTTTAAATTAACAGAAATTTATAAAATATATTTTTTTTCAATTTCTTCATCATTGTTATTGTCATATTTACTATAATCGTCATTGTCATCATCAAAAAATTCTTAATCATTCCATCATATATATATATATATATATATATATATATATATATATATATATATATATATATATATATATATATATATATATATATATATATATATATATATATATATATATATATATATATATATATAGGAACCCCGGCGAAAAATCAGGGAAAACCGGGGTTGCCGGCCGGGGTTAAAATGGCAAATTATACAAAAAATTTTTAATTTTTTTTTATTTTCAGCCGATTCAGCTGAAACTTTCAATGTATATAGATTTTTACCGGTAAGAAAAGTCCATTTCTAGCGTTTTTCCGAGTCTATTACGGTTAAAAGTTTTTTTTTTTTTTTTTTTGTGGAAATTTTACCCTTTTTCAATAGAATGGCGGTGCCAAACCACTTTTTAGAATGAGCTGAAAGTTGGACTATTTATTCAAAATTATATGGGCTACAAAAGTCTCTAATAGACTTTTGTTCCCAGAGTTATAGAAAAAATGTTATAACCCAAAAACTGACCAACTATAGAAAAAAAATTTCTGAACTAATGAAATCCACCTTTTCAGACAAAATCTTTTTTAAAAAAATACAACTATAACATTTCCTATTTTTGGTGTGTATAGAGGAGGGGTGGGGCTACAAATTCCTCTATGTACTTTATTCGATGAGATTCGTTGGTTTTGAGATATAGCCTTCAAAAAGGTCCATTTTTGGCCAAATTTCAAAAATTCCCAAAGTTTGAGAGGCTATATCTCGCTTCAAACAAAGGGCATTTAAAAATGCACTAAATAAAAATTGTTGACCTGTTCCTCTTCTAAACAATATTTACAAATAAAAAAAAATAGTAGGTAGCGTTTTTTTTTTAAAATAATTTTTTCCTCCAGAAGGGTACGATTTTTGCAAATTTTTTAAGTGCTTGTAACTTTTTTCTAGACGTGATATCAAAAATCTATTCCCACCAATGCAAAAAATTGGGGCAAAGGTATTTAGTTAAATTTTCAGCTCATATGGACCAGTGGTTTGACCCAGTTATTCATTTTTTTCAACTTTGGGCCCAAAAAAGTTTCAAACCATTATAGACTCAAAAAAAATGCTCGAAATCAACTCAGAACTTCGTGAAAAAATTCACATACTTTGAAAATTTCAGCTCAATCAGTCAAATAATAAAGAAAAATTTCAAACAAAATTTAAGAAAATTAAGATTTTTTTCTTTTCTGTTTCTTTTGACCGCTCCTTTTCTGCTAGTGAATGTTCATCTTTGTGTTTTGATTTTAGATACTCCAAAAAGATTTGGTTGAAATATTTTTTTTACTTGTAGCACCCGGAGGTTCTCTTCTAATTTTCTGACTGCAGATGTTAACATTTAGCTATTTCGAGCCTATCCTGAAACATTGTAAAGTATTCAAATACTGCAGAAGTTGATCTTTTAGCCATATTGACTGAAAGTATAAACAAAATAATAATTTTTGAATAAATTTAAAAATTATTTAGCTAAATGATACAAGTTTGAAACATAGCAATAAAATAACAATGATAGGTATAAATACAGGTTAAATTGATAATTTTATATCTTACATTTTTTCAAACTTTACCTTTGGGTCTTACCTAGGTAAACGTGTTAAATCACTATTATGAATTAGAATAATTTTTTTTTTAATTTTTGTCCTTTTTTTAAACTTTAAATATACAAAACTGTAATTTTCTGATGTTTTTTTTTAGAGAAAATGCATATAATCATTAATTTAAGTGAATGTTGGCTATTCTACTCCTTCCTTACAATTAAATAAACCTTATATCTAATTTTCTTAACCTAAAATTTCAGTGATTTTGACCTCTTTACAAATTTTAGGAAACCCCGGCCATAACCCCGGCCCCAGCCCCGGCCAAATTCCAGCCCCGGTCGGTTCCTATATATATATATATATATATATATATATATATATATATATATATATATATATATATATATATATATATATATATATATACTTTTATTTTGAATTTTTATTTCCTCAGATTTAATTCTGAAAGTTAAAATGTATAAATAGCAGCCATCAAAATGGAGAATAGAAAACTGTAAGTACTTTAAATGATAAAAATAGTTACTCTTGCATTATTATTATTATTATTCTCATGATTAGGGGCAGCACATCTATAAGGGACACAGGGGCCTGGCCCCACCAGTTTTTTTTTAAAACAAAGAAATTTTTTAATTGAAATAACTTTAATATTTCGCACATTTTTTAAAGGAAATGAAAATATTTGTTGTAATTCAAAATAAATTACCCAGAAAATGTTTCATATTTTCTATAGTTTCAGGGCCTGCTATTTGGTGTCCAATAACTTTTATTACTGCAAATATATAACAGATATATGCATGCACACTATTTTTGACTTTGACTTTGACTTCCATTCATTACATATATTTTAAATTTGGGCCTTCTGAGGATGTCCCTATGGAAGGAAGAGTAACATTTTTCATGCAAAACTCATATATGATTTACGTTAATTTCAAATTGCTACATTAGTTTGCAGCTGTTGTAATTTTTTAATATTTTTCTCTTTTTTATAATTATTATTTAAATGTTAAGAAACATAATGTTTATAATAATACAATACATATATTCCTAAAATGAAACCATCATCTTTTAACCAAAAATTCAGCCATTTTCTTTGAAGCAGAGCTCTTTTAAAATTTTTTAATGATCAGAATGTAGGTAAAAAGAACGGAATAATTTTACAATATATATATATATATATATATATATATATATATATATATATATATATATATATATATATATATATATATATATATATATATATATATATATATATATATATATATATATAATATAGCTAATTTACTGTTAAACACCATAATAATATTTACTTCATCAACAAGCCCTATTATCTACCTATGAGCAAGAATTTTAAAACAATAAAAACATAAAAAATTAAAATAAAGTAACAAGTAGTAAAAAACAAGGGAATCTATTAAAACTAGCACCAAGCTTTTGATCTCTCACCCTGAGATCTTTATTCAAGGCAATAAGAACAGTGAAAGAAAGAAGTTATTCTCAAGACGACTCAAAGACTGAAGAATTTTTTTAATTTTTGATTGGTTTGAAAATTGTATTTTTCATAGTATGACCTTATGTTTTTTCTAAAATGTTCTTGTAAAATCTTTTATTTTTCAGTAAATGATTCAGAGTATCATCAATTTTTATTTCTCCTGAATGTCTATCAAAAATATTAGTATTTTTAATGATGAAGGACTCTTAAAAAGTTTCTATTGTCATTGCTATGGCACAGGATTAATAATTTTGCAGAATTCATATTTATTGTGTGATTACTTTCCTCTTTATGTTGCTGTAATGTAGAATTTTGGTCTCCAATATGATTTATTGAAAAATGAAAGATTTTTCAAGAACATTTTATTATGAAAAATACATACAAACCAACAAAAAATTTTAAAAATTCTTCAGTCTTTGAGTCATCTTGAGAATAACTTCCTTTTCTTTCTCTGTTCCTATTGCCTTGAATAAGGATCTCCGAGTGAGAGATCAAAAGCTTAGTACTGGTTTTAATAGATTCCCTTGTTTTTTACTACTTATTACTTCGTTTTAAAAATTTTTTTTATGTTTTTATTGTTATAAAAGTCTTTCTCATAGGTAAATAATAGGGTTTATTGATGAAGTATATATATATATATATATATATATATATATATATATATATATATATATATATATATATATATATATATATATATATATATATATATATATATATATATATATATATATATATATATATATACAGATTTGAATTTAATTAAATGCAAATGTCAATGCAGTGCATTTCTTGATTTTGTGATGATTGATGTTTTTTTTTCAAGCTTTTTGTGAATTTATTAAATCTAAATTTTAATAAGTAATTTAGCATAGTTTTTAAAAGTTAAAATAAAGTGCTATTTAGATGATATTAATTTCATTTTTGTTGAAGTGTACTTTTAAAAATAATTTGCAAAATATTCATAGTAATAATTATTTGTGCTCGTTGACATTTTAATTTCAGTGTAATTTCCTTTTGCTACCAAAGTAACAATATCTATTTCCTATGTAATAATTCAAAGAACCTTTTATGTTAAGAAACAACTTGGTCATACCAATAGTTAACTTATAATTTAAATTCTAAGATAAATTTTGGTCATACCTTGTACAGAAATTTAATTAAAGACATTATTTTAAGTTGGAGAAACCAATAAAGTCAAAAAATAAATTTTTCAAGAGAGGAAAATAAATTTAAAAGTTTTTGTGTTTTTCCGTTGAATTAGGCCTCTTAATACATCAATAACTTATCTTCCTCAATTGGTTGTTCCACTTTTTACTTGTTTGTGTTTAATTGTTTAAATTATGTATAAAAACAATGCAATGCTATCTTAATCTTGTTTTCATGTTTTTTGAGCTCTGCTGAAAATTTCCCCTGCACCCTTCCATAGTTTCTGTATTTTGTTTCTTAAATGTAGATGGTTTAAATTTTACTTTATTTTGAGTAAGTAAATTATTTTTACTTAATTTTTTTTCATTTCAGAAAATTTCTTTTGGAACCTATCACTCAAGAAGGAATTTCAAAAAATGTTCGGAAATCAAAATTTATTTTCAAGTTGAAGAATGACCCAATACCTTGCGATGATGGGGATATGAGCAATGCAAATATTAATTATAGTCCCAATTTTACAGAGAATAATTCACCAATTAATCACTCAAATAGAATCATGGAAGAAAAACCTTCTATTATTCTTTGTAAAACCAATTCCATAGTGGATGATGAACCCTTTGAACGAAAGCTGGATATTGAATATCCTTCTGTTATAAATATTAAAAAGATTGAAATATGCTCTAATCCTTCTCAGATCTGTAATAGTATAAAAACTAATAAAGTTTCAGTCTTACAAAAGAAACATGGCACTAGCAAACATACTGTAATTCTTCCTTCCCAGTCTGGTGGAACAAATATACCTTTAAAAACTATTAGTTTTAAGCGAATAAAACTTGGAGAATTTACCAGTGATAACAATAGAACAAATTCTCAGAAAGATACTGGAGATGGGAATGGAAAAATTAGAAAGGATAAAAGTGCAGATCAAGAGAAGCTTCCCTCAACCCCAAACTCTACTTTACTGAAACATGGAAAGAAAAATTTAATAAAGAAGAATGTTGAACAAAAATCCTCATCTGCAGAACTGAAAAAGTCAAGTTCAGTGCAAGCACCAAAGAATAAAATTCTTCATATTACCGGAAATTCTCCCAATAAACTTGAAAATGATATTCAGCGACTTGTTGGCGAGAGAGTTAAGACTGAGGAGATTCGGTTAAAAGCGGAAAATGAAAAACTTTTACGAACGATGAATGAATTAAAAGTCAAATTAGAAAAAGCTTCAGAAGTTCGATCTTATCAACGGGAAAGATTAACATTATCCAAATTAAAACAAAATCAAGAAATGTTGTACTATTACATCGGTTTTAAGGATATATCTTTGGTTAGTGATATGGCCAAAAAACTTGTAGATTATTTTTCAGAACACAAACTTCCTTCATCAGAAATATTGATCGAGGAACAATTAATAATGACTCTCATGAAGTTAAGAAGGAATTATTCACTACATGACCTTGCTTTCCGGTTTAGGATTGATATATCAGAGGCCTATTGTATTATATTTAACATTGTTCATGGTTTGCATTATATTTATTATGATCAGGGACTAGGTAGTCAACCTTTTCCTCCTGTAGATTCAATGCTACCTTGTTGGTCAGAACAGTTTCAAAACTTTCCTAATTGTCGTGTTGTGTTAGAATCTTTTAGAGTAGGTTGTGAAGATCCGGATTGCGAAATAGAGTCTGACTTATTTACTTCATTTAAGTTTGACCGGAAAATTATGTTAAAAGGTTTAATTGCTATTACACCTACGAAACAAGTAGTGTTTTGTAGTGGGCTTTATGAAGGAAACACAAGTAATGCATTTATATTTAAAGACTCTGAAATACTTAATAAACTTAGTTCTGGAGATCTTATAATGGCTGATAAAACCTTCGATGAGATATTAAAGGTTCTTCCCTCTGATATGGATCTTAATATTACTTCTTCAAAAAAAAGTTTATTAACAGATAAGCAAATGAAACACTTGAATTCTAAGGCGAGAGCCTATATTGGCAGGACTACTATGCAACATTTAAGAAGGTTTACTATTTTAAATTGCATACCAAGTTTTTTAAATTCTGTGGCAGTTAAAGTATTCCAAGTGTGTGCTACTTTAGTTAATTTACAGCCAACTATTTGTGGTCAGAGTGATAACAGTTTTTCAGAGCAGTGATCTCTTATTTGTTTAACATAGGTTATAGTATGTCGTAAATTATAATATATATATATATATATATATATATATATATATATATATATATATATATATATATATATATATATATATATATATATATATATATATATATATATATATATATATATATATATATTTATATTTTATATTTTATTTTTTATTTTTTTAAATTATTATTATATATATATATATATATATATATATATATATATATATATATATATATATATATATATATATATATATATATATATATATATATTATATATATTATATATATATATATATATATATATATATATATATATATATATATATATATATATATATATATATATATATATATATATATATATATATATATATATATATATATATATATATATATATATATATATATATATATATATATATATATATATATATATATATATATATATAGTTGTGTCGCATCAAGTAATGCAAATAAATAATGAGCATTGTGTTCAAAAGGTTTGTGATACTAATATTAATAGTAACAATATTATTGATATGTCTCATTCATGTAAATTATCTCAACAACAAATCTCCTTACATGAGTTTTATAAAATATTTAAAACATAATCTTTGTTTATTTTGTATTTATTTATATATATTTAATGTATGATATATCTTTAAAGTTTTTCTTACTTGAAAAATAATTTGTAAATATTATGTATTTACTTTACCTCAATTTAAAAAAAAAAAAAAAAAAAGGTAGGAGAAGAAATTGGCTAGAATTATATAAAAAAAAAGATTGGTAATAAGTTTGTAATTGGTAATTGGTTTGAAGTTGTAGGGAAAATAAATATTGTAAAGCTACTAGCAGGTTAATGAAAGTTGAAGTGAAGTATTGTAAATGAAATCAGGAACTAAGTCAACCTAAAAGATATATATGGAGCATTTTTTTTCTTTTCAGCTCCTCCTTGAATGGGGCCGTAACCATGAGTGATAGCAACAGTGTGAACAAACATTTTAAGAATAAGAATAGATGTTAATGTATAAGTACTTTGTTTTATTTTTGGTATTTGAGGAATGAGTTTAAAGAAACTGGTATAAGTAAGGTAAATAATAATGAAAAGTAGAAATAATATGCAGATTTGGCACCGAGATTTCCGGTTGTAAAGTTATTTTCCATTACTGTTTTTCGCACGTTATTACATATACTTTTATGTCAGAGAAGCAGTTCAACAGTATGCATTGTCATTTTTATTCAGTTAGTATATAAATACATGAAGTAAATATATATATATATATATATATATATATATATATATATATATATATATATATATATATATATATATATATATATATATATATATATATATATATATATATATATATATATATATATATATATATATTATATTTTATTTTTTTTATTTTTTTTATTTTTTTTTTTTTACTAAATTATGCCCCAATTATAAAAATATATAATCCTAATGTTTCTAATAATAATAATTGTTATAACATGTTACTTGCTTCATGTAATAAAATTGTTTTAAAATTATGACATTGCGGATTCTGTAAATATCGAGGGATTTCATAAAACTAACATATATCACATGTAGTTTTGTACTTTTTAAATGTGCGCACACAAATTTTTAACCAAAACGTATTTGCCAAGTTTGTCTTAAAAAAAAATCTAAAAACTTTAAGTAAACTATTTTTAAACGAATAGTTCTTACTAGCATTTTTACTACCCTTGTACTAATAATACCTTATTCTTTACTCTATTTCTATTATTAAATAACGATCTTCTCAACAGTTCACCTAATTCCATTCATTATTATGCCAATAACTTAACACACCATTCTTTCTCCTATTTCAAATTTGCTCATTTTGTATGTATCTGGAGTTCAGTAATAATAATAATAATTGTAACGTAAATGTTTGTAATAAAACTTGCCAGACCATGTAAATTACTGCACAATTTATTATGTTTGCTGCAATCACAATTTTACGATTGTTTGTCTAGAACGAATGCGGTATTTTATGAACATTTCTGTAGTAAATACCATTATAGGGAAATACTGAAGGTAGATGTACAGTATATACTGTATTGTCATATACGAATCGAGCATTGGATCTAATTGTGATTTTGATTATTTTAAAACAACTGAAAAAGATTTAAATTATCATTTCATCTAGCAAATCTAAAGCATTTTTTGCTGGTCCGTCGAAGACTTAGTAATAAATTGTTGTATAGACATATAATATTTTTTCAACATCCATAATTACATGTTTATTATCGATGAATTCCATTTTTATGATTATCAGGAAGAAAATTCAGTAAAGCCGAAAAGTACGTTAGCAAAATTTACAAACCACAATTAATTGTGTTTATAAGAAAAATTTTCGAATTTTGTAATGAAAAAAATATTTCAACTTGAGTGGTAGCTTGACAATTGTACAGACAATACAGTACTTGTAGCTGTCTAGATGCAAAAAATAACACACCTAAAGTATACCTTGGTGATGATAAAATTTTTGCAGTGTCTATCCATAACATCACTCCACTAAAACATATATTCTTTCAAAATTTTTGCAAACATCATTCAGTAAATTAGGTCTGGTTTCAAATCCTAGCGTGCGGAAAATTTTCTCTGTTATGTATACAAGGGTGGGCTGAAAAGTAACGCCTGTTATGCCGTAAATATCATACAGTGCAGATAAGATGATGAAACAAAGACTGAAAGAAGGTCAAATTTTTATTCAATGAACATGTAATATTTTTCTACAATCTCGATCAATACATTTCTGCAAACATTGAACCCAGTTCTCGAAAACGGTTGAAAAGAAGCCTTCATCTGTTTTTCGGAACCAGTCTGCCACCGCTTTCTTCACCTCATCATCTGAACTAAATCTCACTACCCGGAGACTCTTCTTCAACTTTGGAAAATAGGTGAAAATCACTGGGGGTCAGATCACGACTGAGTTGAAGTTTCTGAAGAGTCTGGGCACTGCAACGTGGTTGAGCATTGCCATGATACCAGAGGAAAACGGTACGGTTTGGTCTTATTCGATGGATGTGGCTCTTTAATTTTTAGAGAGTTTCGCAATAACAATCGGAGTTTACAGTCGTGCCCTTCAGCAGATATTCCGAATAGACTAGGCTCTACACATTCCAGAATGCTGTTAGAATGAGTTTAACAGCCGAGGGTTGAGTCTTAAACTTTCGTAAGCTAAGTGAGCTTGAGTGTCTGAATTTCATAGAGGCTCATTTTCCTTCTGGATCTTAGTGGTGGACCCACGTTTCGTTTCCCGTTAAAATATTTTGAAGAAATTGATCGCCCTCTCGACGACAAGTTTAGAATTTCATTAGAAATATCGACCCGTTGTTTCCTCATGTCTTTTGTCAGCTGCCTTGGCACCCAACGCACTCAGATATTTTGTTCTTTAAATCTGAAATTATTGCTTGAACAAGCTCTTTCGAAACTGCAAGCATGAAAGCAATTTCGTACTGTTTAATTTCCCCCAAATAATGTCATCAACGCGAGCATGATGTTTGTCAGTGGTCACTACAATGGAGCGTCCACTTCTCGAAGCATCATGAGCGACATTTCACCTTTATTGTAAAGAGTTGCTTTACAGATCCATCGACGAATGTTGCTAACATCCATGTTGTCCGTTCCATACACTTCGAGCAAACGACTATGAATTTCGGCCCCATTCTATACACCTTCAGCATGAAAAAATTTTATCACTGCACGTTGCTTTAAACAAAGTATCACTTCGCTTCTATTTTTCTATCACTGCACAACAATGAAACCAAATAATTATACCGTTCGCGTTGCAAAATCTATTCTTCAAATTTCAGTCTTTCGAATGCAGTTTTGAACATGTTTTTGTACCTGTTTCCGTTGCTTAGCAACTCATCAAACATTCGTTATTTTTTTCAGCCCGCCTTTATATTTTTTAACTTCCGCTCCGCACCGACGAGTTTCCGAGGCTGATCCCAGAGTTTCACGAGCAAGTTCAATTTCAGGCAGCGGCTTGCTAAGTCTGTCCTGCCCTAGAGACTGCAATGTCCCTTATCAAGAATACAAACAAGGTCCAACCTAATATATATTATGTTCATTATATATATATATATATATATATATATATATATATATATATATATATATATATATATATATATATATATATATATATATATATATATATATATATATATATATATATATATATATATATATATATATATATATATATATATATATATATATATATATATATATAATGATATATATATATATATATATGGGGAATTATATATTTGCTTTTAAAGTAAATTTAATTTGAAATTTAATTTGCTAATACTTTTTCTTTACAAGTGGATAAAACTTAATTGTAGGTTTTCAATATTATCCGCTAGACTAAGAAACATTATCTTTAGAATGGCAACACTTGACTCTCGTTTTATACACGAGATCGGACTAGGCCAGCTTTTGCCTATACCCAGATGAAATAGTCATTTTTACGTTAAAAATAAATAAATAAATAAATAAATACATCATCATGGCCAGGAATTGTAGTAAGATGAGTACCCATTTTATATTACTATTTTAAAATTACTAGTAGCCTATTGTGGATATTTAAATATACCTTTTATCCTTAGGGTAGGAATTTTAGAACTTTGTTTGAAAAATTAGGTTCCTCCCTACTTTGACACTAGACTCGATCTGTAATTTTTATTTGCTGTTTGAATTAAATTGACTACTGATTGTCTATCGGGTTGAGTTAATGAATTACTTTTAACTTAAATTTTATATTTAACTTGACGTTTACTATTTAAAAATTATGTTCATATCAGTTTCTGAGCCTGGTTTGGGAGTTCTTGCTTTATTTGCGTTGAAGGTGTTATATTCCTACTGTGGTTAGATTTGATAAGGTACCCCATGTTAGGCTGATGCAAAAGTTGTCGCAGTGTGGTATAGATGGAATGGTACACAATTGGATTAAAGAGTGGTTAAAGAACAGAAGGCAGTGTGTATTACTTAATGGTAATAAGTCATTATGGGAAACGGTGAAGAGTGGGGTACCACAAGGTTCTGTGCTGGGACCACTTTTGTTCCTTATATATATAAATGATTTAGACAAAGGTCTTAAATGCAAGGTTTCTAAGTTTGCAGATGATACCAAAGTGGTTACCTCAGTAAGGAATAATGATGGATGCATAAAGCTTCAAGGTGATCTAGATAGACTTCTTGGTTGGGCAGAGAGGTGGCAAATGAACTTTAATAGTAAAAAATGTAAAGTTCTTCATGTAGGTTACTCAAATGAAGGATTTAATTATGAAATGAATGGGAGTGGCTTGAGACTGTGGACCAAGAAAAGGATTTAGGTGTGATAATTAGCAGTAATCTGAAGGTGGGTGATCAATGTTTGAAAGCAAGGAATAAAGCTAATAAGATGTTAGGTATAATTAACCGCAATGTAGTTTACAAGAGCAAAGAGGTTATAAGCAAACTGTATAATAGCTATGTCAGGCCAGCATTAGAGTATTGTGCACAAGTTTGGCTCCTCATTTTAAGAAAAGACATAGATATGCTGGAGAGAGTACAAGTCGAGCAACAAGGATGATTTCTGGCTTTGAAAATAAGAGCTATGAAGAGAGGTTGAAGGAGTTAGGAATGTTCTCAGTTGAAAGGAGATTTCTCAGAAGGGATATGATACAAGTTTACAAAATATTTGCATCTGACAGTAATACAGAGATTGAAAAATACTTCATTGTGGACCATGGAAGAGTAACTAGAGGACATAATAAGAAAATTAAAAAGAAGCCATGCCATCTCGATCTAAGAAAATACTCTTTCAGTAATAGAGTTGTTAATTTTTGGAATGACTTGCCACAAGAGATTGTTGACTGTGATTCTCTTGTCAAATTTAAAAAGGGGCTAGATAGATATATGGATGGTTTGGTATTATATAAATAATGACTAAGCCAAATTGGCAGGTATATATGAATTTTTTGGATCAACAGATTCAACCTATGACTAAGCCTAATGGCAGTTTTTGTAGTGGGTGATGGTTCATTGAGTATTGCATGTGTAATGGGGTTTAGTTTTTCTTTTATCTATGCATGACTATGCATGAATGAACTGATAACTGGGATGGGATAGACCTAGTCTTTCGTGCATGTATTAGTATTGTTATTATTTGTTTGGACTGGGACAGTCTCGATAGGCCCTTGTGGCTTCTAACTGTCTCTATTTTCCTATGTTCCTATGTTCCTATGTTCCCTAAATTAAAAGACAATTTACATTATAGCTTTCACCTAAAGCTAGGTTTTGTCCTAGTTTTAACTTATGAAAATACTAAAAAGTAAATACCTCTATTTCTCTTTTCATTTTAACTATTCGGAAATCATTTTAAATGGTATTATAATATTATATAATTTTTAATCTATTGCTTCTTATTTAGGCTAAATCTTTATTAGAATTAGATTTATTCTTAGTAAAGCAGTCACAATTCTGCATATTAGGCCTTTCTGGGAGTTTCGGCTTAAAAGACAATTCCCTTCATATATATATATATATATATATATATATATATATATATATATATATATATATATATATATATATATTATATATATATATATATATATACTATATATATATATATATATATATATATATATATATATATATATATATATATATATATATATATATATATATATATATATATATATATATATATATATATATATATATATATATATATATATATATATATATATATATATATATATATATATATATATATATATAGTAACAGAAAGGTCATTAATGAAAAGTAGAAAAAGTGTGGGGATACGAGGAAACACCACTGTTAATAGATTTAAAGGATGAACAGTGGCCGTTTACAATATCTCTCTCTCTCTCTCTCTCTCTCTCTCTATATATATATATATATATATATATATATATATATATATATATAATATATATATATATATATATATATATATATATATATATATATATATATATATATTATATATATATATATATATATATATAATAGGTAAAGGTGAGATTGTTTCTGAGTTTCGATTGTTAAAAAATATCGAAAATCGAAAATATCGGAGAAGCCTATCGTAAACAAGAGAGTTGAAAGAGGTACTATTACTAGACATACACACAATTATTATTACTTACTTTTCTAGCAGAACCTAATTCGACTTATCATAACCTGAACTACCGAAATTGCCGTAAAAAGAGGCCTAACCTACACAAGAATTTGCCGTAAAAGAGACCTAACGTACACAAGAACGTTTGCACGACATAGTAGCTAGGGCTAATTATAGGTATAAAATATCGATTAAAAAATAAAATATCGACATAAAAAAATATCGAAAGAAACAATCTCCCCTATATATATATATATATATATATATATATATATATATATATATATATATATATATAATATATATATATATATATATATATATATATCGGTTACCTTAGTACAGCATTTCTCAACCTTTCAAGCCTCTTGGCCCCCAAAAAAGTAAAAACAGAAAGATAATAAATAACATAACGACAACCTAATTACCTCTTGTGCCTGCAGGCAGGTGTCAAATTCAAAATCGTAGATTGGGATATTTATCGTAAGGCTGATTTATAAATCAAAAGTGCCAAATTCAAAATTGTAGAATGAGATGGAATACTTATCATATGGCTGATTAATAAATATTATGCCTAGCAAGTGCCAAGTTCAAAAATGTAGAATGAGATATTTATCATACAGATGATTAATAAATTTAAAATATTCATAATTATTTCAAGAAAACATTAGTTTTACACCAAGTTTTTTTTACAGTCATTCTAAAAAATTTAGAAAAGGACTAATTTCATACTATTTAATTTCGGTTTACATTTAATGTATGTATAGATTATGAAAGAGTTACAAAGTTTTTTTTTTTTTTTTGTATTTATTTATTTTTTATTTATTTATTTATTTTTACTTTTTTATTTATTTATACCCCTGGGTATAAGGAACGTAATACAAATACTGGCACTATTACTACTACTACTAATAATGATAATGATAATACTATTAATAAAATTAAAATAATAATTATAAAAAAATAACAATAAAAATAATATTTTAAAATACTTAATTACTGTGTAGTTCTAATCTTAGGTCTAATCAGACAGTCTCTGATTTTTATAGGTATATTAATTATAATTATTTACATTTTTATTTTTCATTTTGAACTTTAATTAAACATATGTTCATAAAATTTAATAAAATTGATAGATATGTAGATATACGGGGGAGGGGGGGACGCGGAAAGGGTAAATCTCTCTCTCTCTCTCTCTCTCCTCTCATATATATATATATATATATATATATATATATATATATATATATATATATATATATATATATATATATATATATATATATATATATATATATATATATATATATATATATATATATTATATATTATATATATCCTATGGTTGGAAAGGCCAAAGGTTCGCATGGAATCCAATAGAGTTGGATCGAGAGGTAAGCAGTAGTTGTAATACTGGTATAATATAAGAGCGAAGATACAGGTAAGTGATTGGACAGAGATAATAGAGAATTAATAATGATGAGGGGCCATTTGTAAGGGG
>SEYY01004246.1:0-2500 GCA_009176605.1 Armadillidium nasatum
GTAAGAATAGAGTGAGAAAGTTGAAGACGAGAAGCAAAAGAAGCAAAAGAGGGAACAGATTTGAAATGAGTAGAAGTATGAAGAGTTGAGTTATCTGCATATGAATGAACAGAGTTGAAGTGGAGCTGAGAAGATCGTTATGAAAAAAGTAATGAAGTTTGAGATAAACATAAACCCTGAGAAAGATTACAATTGACAGAAAAAGAGGAAGAGGTCGTTCTATCGACAAGTGCCGATATGGAACGATCCGAGAGAAAACTAGACATAAGTAAGCAAAGAGATGGAGGAAACCCAAAGGAATAGAGCTCGGAGAGTAATGACGCATGCCATATGTCAAAAGCCTTGGAAATGTCAAGCTTCACCACACAAGACTCCCCATAATCCCTAAAAACAGAAGACCATAAATCAGTTGGATAATAAAATATGTCACCAGTAGACTTCGAAAGCTGTACTTATGATCTGAAAGAAGGGCGTGAAACTCAAGATAATAGGCGCCAGCTCAAATGCACACTACTTCAGAACACAGAGAGGAATGCTTTCCGGGCCTCTGGCCTTCCTGACGTTCATAGTTCTCAGGATCACATGAACCTGATCATTTATATGTACTAGTATATAGCATTAATCTGCAGATTTATTTTTATCAATTTCTTTATCATTTCATTGATTTAACTTATTATTAACTTAAGAATTTTCAAGTCCTTTGCAGTATTTTCTATATTTTGACTTTATAATTTTGTTCCTTTATCAACAGAGGAAGCATATGAACCAGTGATATTTTATGCACATCAGAGTTCAAGGACATTTTCAAAAGTGGAATAGATTCTTCTCAATAATTTCAAAGAAGTTTTCAGAATTTGAGAAGAACCAAAGCCGGAAGAAATTATTATTTATTCATTATTATTATTATTATTATTATTATTATTATTATTATTATTATTATTATTATTATTATTATTATTATTATATTATTATTTTTTTTTTTTTTTTTTTTTTTTTTTTTTTAAATTATTTTTTTTTAATTTTTACGTTTTGTTTATTAGTCAAAGTTTTAATTTAATTATATGGCAATATTTTTTTTTTTTAAATTAGACTTTTACTCGCTCATTATGTACTGCCATTATTTGTCTGATATTTTTTATTTATAACTACAATGTCCAAACTGCTATAAGTACGTTTTTTTTGTCATTTTTTGTAAAATTTCTAGTGATTAAAGTGCAAATTAAGTTATTTTTTAATACCCTTTACGCTTTGATCAGTTTAATTGCTCTCTCTCTCTCTCTCTCTCTCTCTCTCTCTCTCTCTATATATATATATATATATATATATATATATATATATATAATATATATATATATATATATATATATATATATTATATATATAATATATATATATATAAGTACGGTACGTCAAAATTTACTTATAGGAGTCTGTTTTCATCATTGGATTCATCGTTGTTTGTTCATGTTTGTTTTGTTGTGATCAAATTAAAGGCCGACGATGTCCTGATACACGACGTTTGAAGCTGTGCAAGTCAGGAAGTTGGGGAAAAGGGGAAGGGAGTGTGTTCCAGACTTTACCAGTAGAATACATGTAGGACAGGGCATAGCGTTAAAGTCGGGTCAGAGAGTTGGATAGAGAAAGGATAGGACAGTATAAAGACGTGTCGCACGAGTCCTTCACAATGGAGGAGGTATGCGACTTGGGTGTTCAGAAAAAGTGTAAATTGTATTTGCGATAGTATAGAGGGAGTTGCGCAATAACGACGGGAATAAATAGATTGGAGCGAATTAGTGAGAGCAGGAGTTAATAGGAAAATCGTCCTAGAGTCCACCCTTTCAAGGAGAGCTGTATGAGTGAAACCACACCATGTGTGATGTGTACTCCATACAAGGGAGAACAACACCCCTGTAAGAGCAAACAACTAGGGTGGAGTGAAGAAATTCTGAAGGGACCTCAGAACTCCTAAAGCTTGTTTAGGAAGAAGTAATTTGAACTTTCCAAGAAAGATCACGAGAAAGAGAATATTAAAGAGAGATGAAGGTTTGAGTAGTGCGTTTCCGAAGATGTCAGTGATTGTGATAGATTAAACTATTACCATATATATATATATATATTATATATATATATATAATATATATATATATATATATATATATATATATATATATATATATATATATATATATGGGCAAAGGCCGGAGGCCTACCAAATTCCACCAGAGTTGGAGAACATTCGGGATCTGATCGCTAATGGCCGACGTGAACCGATAAACGGCGTTTAAAAGTGTGCAAGTCAAAGGAAGTTGGGAAAACAGATAAAGGGAGTGTGTTCCAGACTTTAACCAGTAGAGTACATGCAAGAGTGAGCACGTGGTTAAGTCTGGGTTCGGAGAGTTGGACAGAGAAAGTATGATACTGTGTATAAAGTGGTGTCGCAAGAGCCCTTCTCAATGGAGGAGGTATATATATATATATATATAATATATATATATATATA
>SEYY01004246.1:7500-31575 GCA_009176605.1 Armadillidium nasatum
TGAACTTAACTCTTTAACAATCATCCATTGATATTAAGTAATGCAGGTGTTTCTTTCAAGCACTTTAGAATTTTTATAGTTTTTTTTCTCTATATCATCTAAACAAACATATGCTCTTCCATGAATTGACGAAAAAAAATTGCTTTCAGTTGAAAGGTGGAATTTTGCCTCAAAACTTGTGAATATTGTAAAAGAGAAAATGACTTGATCACTCTGAAGATTGGTATAGTCATACTTTCATAAAGACTCAAGGTTTCTTGTCTTTCCTGGAAAAGTATCAGCAAGCTTTCCAGAATAAGTAAGGTACGTTTGAAATTTTATATATATATATATATATATATATATATATATATATATATATATATATATATATATATATATATATATATATATATATATATATATATATATATATATATATATATATATATATATATATAATATATATATAGTATATATATTATATATATATATATATATATACATATATATATATATATATATATATATATATAATATATATATATATATATATATATATATATATATATATATATATATATATATATATATATATATATATATATATATATATAGTATATGCAAATTTCACACCCACACCCACATCCACACACACACATATATATATATATATATATATATATATATATATATATATATATATATATATATATATATATATATATATATATATATATATATATATATATATATATATATATATATATATATATATATACTTGCAGCCCCTCCTTACCAAGTTTACACGAGCCGCCACTGTTTATGGGTATTGGTGATCATCACTTTCACTTAAGCACTAACACATTAACACTAACCAATAACCATAGACAGAAAACAAATCAATGCATTGACGATTGTAAGGAGTTTCACTGACATTTATGCAAGAATATTTATAGCATATTCTTAAAGCATCAAGAAAATAATTCTACGATATACGATAAGTTGATAGAACGATGGCAATAAAAAGGGGAATAAACGCACAAAAACCTTACCAAACGTACAATTGACTCAGTTTTAAAATGCGTTAGTAATTGGTAATTACTAATTACAACCATTTCAGTACTACAATTCATACTAATTACTAAGTGAGTATTAATGATATTACTTTATATTTTTACTTTTCACTTTCATATGTAACTTTTTCAGTTTCTCTTCTAATAAACTCTTATAAACGCCGCCTGGTAAACATATGAAGTCCTTATTTTTATTTCGTCAAGATTTAGGGGGGAAGGGGGCAAATGCCCATGTACTGTAGATCATCTTAAAACAAGAACATTAGCACTTATCAATTGAAAAAGCCTTGCTTGATGAATCAAAAATTCGACTGAAGTTTTATGATGAGTACAGAAGTTTCTTGAAAAGAACTGGAAGGCAGAGTTTATCTTCAAGTAAAGAAATCGCTACGGTGTTTTACTACTCCATATCAGATTTGCAAGTAAGCTTTGTTTTTGAATTACATATATATATATATATATATATATATATATATATATATATATATATATATATATATATATATATATATATATATATATATATATATATATATATATATATATATATATATATATATATATATACCAATGATCAGGGTTACCAGTATGTAGGGACCTAATTATCTCCGGAGTGGTGCAGGAGGTCCCTATACTTTGTAGTAGCGCAGGGGGATCGATCAGGAAGGCTGGGTGTTTTCTAAGTCCCCTTGTGGAATGCCGACTGGTAGTCGTGTGATAGCCACCACTTTTTTTCAAGCCTACGAACCGTCTGTAGCCTTGGATGGCAGGCTACGTCCAAGGAGGAACCACAGTCGAGGGCAAATGTTCTGCCAAACTGGGTCTCCTTTCGTGAGCAGAGGCGTTGGAACTTCTTCTTGTAAGAGCAGCTGTGGAAGCGGCTTCTTCTTGCCTCTGCTTTGCGGCTTCTTCTTCGGCTTCTTGGCTAAAGTGAATGTAACAATATTTGCTAACGACCTTTTGAAATTATCTCTAAATGGAAAGGATCAATTAATTAACAAACAATTGGTTTTTTCACTTTATTTGATTTCTTAATTTTAACAAAAATTGCTTACAAAGTCATTATTATAAAAGTTTCATAAATTCACATTGAAATAATATACAAAATTTTATTTATTTTAATTCTAAAGTATTATTTAATAATATATTTATATAATACATATTATTTTACATTAGAATCGAAGTTTTGAACACTAAAATTTTTTATTGAAAATTTAATATAATATTTTATAAAAGAAATATATTTTACATTTAAAAATAATATTTTAAAATGGTTTTCCCTTCGAGGATTTTTCACGGCAAAGTAGTTTACGCTGGAACATAGCAAAAAAAGAGGACAGCGTACAAAAAGAATTTGTTTACAAAATAGTTTTACGATTGAGGCAGGATTATGCATAATTTACATTATATTTTACATGTTTTACTTTTTAAAACAATAGTTTATATTTTTATACATAAATAATAATTATTTTCATATTGAAAAAAAACTTTATTTTCACTTTTTTACTAGTTTAAATGCTTCATAAAAAACAAACAAACCTTATATAAACAAGTTATGCTTAAAAATATCATTTTCTGTTTTTGTTTTATAAAAAACGTTTCTACTATTTTTTTGGGTAAGTTTTAAACGTTCACTATATATCAGTTCCCCACCGAGACACGGAGTGAACATCTTCACGGATCAAAGCGTACTCGGCGGAGGGGGTTTCTTCTGGGAACAAGACCATCAGTGACATCGGGAGTAGAAACATCAGAGACATCAGGGACATTAGTGGAAGGAACATCAGGCTCATCAGAAGTAGGAACATTAGGTGCATCAGAAGTATGAACGTCAGGTGCATCAGAGGTAGGGACATCATGTGCCTCAGAAGTAGGAACATCAGTAACATCAGATGGCAGTTTTGTTGGAGTTTTCATGATGGCTGGTTTCAATAGTCCTATAGAAACGACATCAGTCCTGCCATCTCGAAGCTTGATCTTGAAGCAGCGATCCATTCGTTGTAGTACTTCATAAAGGACCGCTGTAGGGGGCTTCCAATGATTTTCGAATGCGGTCTGTCCTTACAAAGACATGTGTACAAGTTTGAAGTTCCTTGGGCATATAAATTAAACAGCCTAAAAACAGTGGCTTTATTGAATTTAGAAGGGACCGGTCCCAAAATCTTCAAGAATCAACAGAGAGATATTACCAGTAATTGAGGTGATAAATTTTCTGTATTCTTTATTGACCTTAGGTCCCTAACTTGATTCTTAACTCACTGTGTTTTAGGTATAAATTAATAATTAATTATTATTATATATTTTTATACGATACCTTGATCTTCTTGATTAGTTTATAATTATTATATAGGGGACAATTTTCTCTATAAGTAAGCTTAATCCAAGATCCTAAATTTACTTAACCTAGGGCACCTGTCAGAGTTGGGTTGATTGAGGTAGTAAAGATATTCATAGCATAATATCTTTTTTCGGATATGTATATATATATTATATATATATATATATATATATATATATATATATATATATATATATATATATAAATATATATATATATATTTATATCACCGCTGGTGGGCAAAGGCCAGAAGCCTACTACAATTCCACCAGAGTTAGAGGGAAAAACGGTAGAATGGTCAAATTAAAGGACAACGTGACCTGATACACGACGTTTGAAGGTGTGTAAGTCATATGAAGTTGGAAAAATAGAAGAAGGGAGTGTGTTCCAGACTTTACCGGTAGAGTACATGTAGAACAGAGCATAGCGGTTGAGTCTGGGGTCAGAGAGTTGGACAGAGAAAGGATGAGACTGTGTAGAAAGTTGAGTCGCACGAGCCCTTCTCAGTGGAGGAGGTATGCGACGAGAGAGTTCAGATGAGCAGGTCCTTTGTAGTAGCGATAGTATAGAGAGAGTGACGCAACAATTCGACGGGCAGAAAGAGATTGAAGAGAGTTAGTAAGAGCAGGAGAGTTGATGAGACGAAATGCCTTAGACTCCACCTTCTAAAGGAGAGCTGTATGTGTGGAACCACCCCAGATGTGAGAAGCATACTCCATACAGGGGCGAACAACACCCCTATACAGAGCAAGCAACTGGGGTGGAGTGAAGAAATACTGAAGGCGCCTCAGAACACCTAACCTCTTAGAAGCTTGTTTAGAGAGAGAGGCAATGTGATCTTTCCAAGAAAGATCACGAGAAAAGGAAACACCGAGAATATTAAGAACAGATGAAGGTCTGAGTTAAGTATTTTCGAAGAAGATATCATAGTTGTGTGGAAGATTGTGTCGAGTAGCGAGATGGAGGATTTGAGTTTTGGTGGCATTGAAAGCAACCATGTTCTCTCTGCCCCAATTAGAAATACGAGATAGATCAGAGGTCAGCTGCTCCAAGGCAACCCTCCTTGCATCTAGTAACTGTTGTTGAGAGGACGCCTTTCAAATTGAAAAGAGTAATGAAGGGTGGAGTCATCAGCATAGGAGTGGATAGGAGATGAAGTAACAGAGAGAAGGTCATTAATGAAAAATAGGAAAAGTGTTGGGGATAGGACAGATCCTTGAGGAACACCCCTATTAATAGATTTAAAGGAAGAACGTTGGCCGTCTAGAACTGCTGCTATAGAATGACCGGAAAGGAAATCAGAGAGAAGGTCACAGAGAGAAGGATAGATTCCGAAAGAGGGAAGTTTGGAAATCAAAGCTTTGTGCCAGACTCTATCGAAAGCTTTC
This sequence comes from Armadillidium nasatum, assembly GCA_009176605.1. Classification (NCBI taxonomy): domain Eukaryota; kingdom Metazoa; phylum Arthropoda; class Malacostraca; order Isopoda; family Armadillidiidae; genus Armadillidium; species Armadillidium nasatum. The sequence goes on from SEYY01004246.1 coordinate 12,282, forward strand.
GATATGTCTAGCTTAACAGCAAAAGATTCACCGAAATGCCGAAGAGAGGAGGACCAAGAGTCAGAGAGAAGGGAAAGGAGATCACCAGTAGAGCGTTTCTTACGAAAGCCATACTGGCGATCAGAGCTAAGATTAGAAGAATTGAGATGTTTCCAAATCTTCCTGTTAAGGATAGATTCGAAAAACTTTAGAAAGAACGGAGGTTAAGGAAATGGGACGATAGTTAGAGGGCTGAGAGTTGTCCCCCTTTTTCGGCACAGGCTGAATGAGCGCACGTTTCCAGCAAGAAGGGAAGGTTGAAGTAGAAAGACAGACGAAAAAGTTTACCAAGGCAGGGTGCAAGCTCGGAAGCACAAGTTTTGAGAACCACAGGAGGGATACCGTCAGGACCATACGCCTTCTTAGTTTTAAACTCAGAGAGAGCAGAAGTGACGTCTTTAGAAGAAATTCTAATTTTAGGCATAAATGAGTTGGAGGGTGTTGAAGGAGAAGGAACAGCTCCGGAATCGTCTAAGGTTGAGTTAGAAGCAAAAGTTTGAGCGAAGAGTTCAGCTTTAGAGGAAGGCAAAACGGCAGTTGTACCGTCAGAAGATACTAGAGGAGGGAAAGAGGAAGAAGCAAAGTTAAAAAGTTGACAATTTTTGCAAAATGCCAGAAAGGGCATGAGGAAGTAGAACCAGAAAGATTGTTGATTTTAAGCTGAGAAAGGAGTTTTTAGTATTACGGAGAATAGATTTTGCACGATTCCGGGATGAAATATAAGTTGCATGAGTTTCAGGAGTTTGAAGACGACGGTAATTCCTGAAGGCATCATCCCTGTGGCGGATAGCACGAGAACAAGCAGAGTTAAACCAAGGTTTGTTAGGTTTAGTAGAAGGGAAAGAATATGGAATGTACGCCTCCATGCCAGAGAGAATCACCTCGGTTATGCGCCCTGCACACTCAGAGGGACCCCTCCCACGGAAACAGTAATCATTCCATGGAAAATCAGAGAAGTACAACCGCAAGTCAGACCAGTTAGTGGCACCGAAATGCCAGAAACTTTTCCTCGCCGAAGGCGGGGGCCGTTCTTGCGGAAGACTTGAAGAGACAGGACAAGATACAGAGATAAGAAGCAGATCGGATGAACCCAGAGGAGGAAAGAGTTTAACAGTGTAACGGAGAAGGAAAAGAAGTTAGGAAAAGATCAAGTATGTTGGGTTCATCACCAAGGCGATCAGGGATACGGGTAGGGAGATGCACCAACTGCTGAAGGTTATTCTGGATAGAAAATTGGAAAGCGAGTTCACCAGCTGGATCGTGAGAACTAGATGAAAGCCATTGGCGGTGGTGAACATTGAAATGAAGAAGAAAGAATGTGTTCTATTTTGGAGTTAAGATAGTCGAAGAATTTTGGATAGTCTGTAGAATCAGGAGATACGTAGACAGAGCATATAAATTTAGTTGTGGAGTTGCAAGAAAGTTTAAGCCATAGAGTAGAGAATTCAGAAGACTCCAAATTAGAGACACGAGAACAGACAACATCGTTGCGCACATAAGCGCAACATCCGCCTTTGGCTGAAAATTGAGGATAGAGACAGTAGGAGGAAACAGAGTAGGGCTTGCTGTCAGAGCACTCAGACACCTGAGTTTCGGTTAAGAATAAGAGATGAGGTCTAGAAGAAGAGAGGTGGTGTTCGACAAAGTGGTTTATTAGTAAAGAGACCCCGAATGTTGCAGAAGTTAATGAAAAAGGAAGATCGTGCATCAAGGCAAGTCGGCGTAGAGGTCTTGATGGCACCAACCCCATCACCGGAGGCCACCAACTCCCAAGTGGTGATTGGGGAAGGAGTGGATGAGGGGCATTCCTTGGATGCCGCCCCTCATAGCATCTCCGAGGCAGTTATATGTTTCTCCATTTTTTTCTATTTTAAAGGTAATGTAGGAGAAAGCGCTTGTAAATTTGTAGGAACATGAGAAGGGTGTTGGGGGAAGAAGTGGAAGCATAGACACTCCCATGTAGGACGAGAGTACACTAGAGACCTTCTGAGTAGGTGAAACGCGAAAAGGAACGAACCAAAGGGCAACGGAGTGAAACGGGATGGTCTAGCCCACTCTATCACTCCGCGGTTAAGCCCAATGGGGGGTACTTTCTTCGCTTCGGAAGGCGCTACGTCCTCCCCCTATATATATATATATATATATATATATATATATATATATATATATATATATATATATATATATATATAATATATATATATATATATATATATATATATATATATATATATATATATATATATATATATATATGTAATAGATCTGCTTTAGGCTATTCTCGGCCTACGTCACGCTAGTTATAAAAACAGTACTTCTTACCTTCTTTGTTTCATTTTCTCTTTGTTTATATATTACCCTGTTTCAGAGTTTAATTAGAATCCAATGTTGTTTGGTTTTACTTTCGTTTATTATATTTTACAAAAGCTTTTACAGTATTTCACAGCATTCACGCGTTATCTAAAACGAAATTTTTTACAATCTAATAAAAATTGCTTGCCATGGGTCAATATATCATACACCGGCAAAACAATACAGTAATAATCTATATATCGTTCCTATAGCCGATATATCATTCCAAATATTATTGCAAACTAACAATATATAAAATATTTATATAATTTTCATTATATATATATATATATATATATATATATATATATATATATATATATATATATAATAATTATATAAATAATATATAAAAACAAGAGTTTGAAAATCGACGACAGGATTGGATCATGTAAAGAGAACTAAATGCAAGGACGACAGGACTAGCCATCCGGCCTTGTGATTTCTCTGTCAACGGCTTGTAACTACTCCAGAACCAGCATTGGGAACCATTGCTCGGAGAAGCGCAATCTTTTGAAGACCCCTGGGAGAGAGTGTTTGGAGGTTGGTTTGAGAACGATGCTGGTTCTACTGAAAGGATGAAAACCCTACCTGAAGAGTCTGGATAGGACTCATGGACCGGCATGGGGACCGGCGAGCCGAAGAACTTGATCTTTTGGAGGGCTCTGGGAGAACTTCTTCAAGCAGATGGGGAAAGATGCTGGTTCCACTGACAGGGTGAAAACCCTTCCTGGGAGAGGATATAGATATAGATATAGATATATATATATATATCCACCACCTTAATTGAAAAACAAAGTCTTGTAATTATATTATATCTGAAGAGAGAATATTTTGATATTTTGAAATACAAGAATATAATTACTACTAACTTGTTTCACTGCTTATGAAGAGAAGTTTATCACAGCGCTTGCCCCATGTATCGATCACTGCTTTCACTTTAGTGTCGTGGTTTTTAGGCTGGGTCATGATCCAACACAAAATGCGATCGTGTTTCGAAACATCCAAATTTGGAAGGAGTTTATGTCCTAAGATTGAAAAGACCATGAAATTCATTAATACTTACGAAAGTTTATCAAATAGTGTGAGGTTATGGCCCGTAGCCAGAACAAACTTTGAAAGGGCGGATAATTGATTTTTTTAGAGGGGGGCAGACTATTAATATTTTTTTCAATTACCAATATCTATTTATGTCTAACAAGAACAAAAAACTTGGTATTGTGTACGATTATTTTTAACAAAAATTAAGTATTGGCCTAATCACAGTATTCAATTATGTTGTTAGCGATCACTACAGGTATATAGGGTGATATACAGATATACAGATATACAGATATACAGGGTGTCTGAACACCAATGTAAAACTTAAAATAGATTATCCCTTCCACTTTTAAATTATTAAAGAGGGGGTCATTAGAAACCATTTTGACCATAATAACAACTTTACTAAAAAACTGGACATCATGTAATTCAGATAACAGACTATGATTAAATTAAAAAGTAAAACAATCGGGCTTAATTTTAAAGTGCCTTCAACCAAGAAGTAATATTCCAGCTGTTTTATACGCTTAGTATTATGAGTATGATGAATTTTGAGCTTCACATATATGGTCAAAAGAGTTTCAAACGACATCCTCACGCATCCTTTTCAGGATATTAAATCGAAATTTCAAACATTTTTATATAATTATTAATAGTTCGTTGATATACAAATTATTTTCATTGACAAATAGGAAATTGCAAATATAAAATAATAAAAATGAGAAGAATGGAATAAAAGGTGAACTCTTTACCGGTGTTTTTTTTTTTTTTTTTTTTTTTTGGGGGGGGGGGAAGGAAATTACCTTTTAACTAATGCATGTCTAGTCTATTAAATTCCCTTAAAGTAGGTGTATAACTGTCTATATTTACTGTTGTTGATTTTTTAAAAATGATTTCATAATTTATAATATAATTTTTGTTGTTTCTCTTCAAACACCAAGAAAACGAATTTCACCATTTTTAATGGTCAAAGATGTAGTCAGTTAATGACTGTCATTTGACAAGGAGTTTGGACCTTTCTGAACATTTATATATTTGAAAAAAGTTCTTTTTTTTATCTTAAGCGTTCCAGCATTAAATCTGTGGAATGCTCACAATATGACGAGATACTTATTTTTCATTAGAGTAAAATTTTTACAGTTCCAAAGTTTCGGAGTTTCACAGACAAAGGTTTTTTTTTTTTTTTTTTTTTTTTTTTTTTTTTTTTTTTTTTTTTTAAAGATGTGAGAGTCTTTTCATTCTATCCCAATTTATTCCAAACCTTCAGGAACACTGCAGGGAGACATTATCTAAAGCAATTATTGCGAAGATTTTTGATGTGTTCTTAGAAAAAAGCTTTACCAAAATTAGTTCCAATTAAATTCAAAAATTTTAAAACAAATTCCTAAATATTTTGGTTAGCACTTTCATTCTACGGATAAATATCAAAAAGCTGTCTGATCCTGAATTATAAGACAAGGTCTTCCTGCAGTTTACCTGGAAGTTTGAGACATATCGGTTGAGCAATACCAAATATTATGACACAAAAAAGGAGGGGTTGTGGAGGAATTTTGGACTAATCACAACTCCTTCTTTTCTATGAAAGTGTCTTATCAAGTGATTGATCTAGCTCAAACTTTCAGGAAGCTGCACAAAGATCTTATCCTAAAAATCTTTTCACGGTTTTTTGACATGTCTCCCCAGAACAAAAGTTATAGGCAAAATATATTTTAAAAAAATTTTAAAAACCTTAAAAAAATATTTTTAAATTTTTGCCAAATATTTTGTCTCAGAATTTTTTTTTCTAGAAAAACATAAAAATACGAAAAATGAGTTTTAAGATAAAGCCTTCCTACAGTGCTACTGAAAGTATGGGTTAGATCGGTTAAGCAACAGAAAGTTATTTTGAAAAGGAGAATCTGGGGATCTCTGAAGCTACTGATACTTCAGAAATTTTACAAGAATGCAAAAATGTGTATCTCGCCCAAAGATAGGCATTTCCAAAGTTTCACTTTCAAAATTAAAATTTTATCCCAAAAAGAGGTATGGTTATTTTTTATCCCCTTAACAGACTTTTTGAGATAAAATGTTTAACTTTGAAAAATATGAAAAATGAGTTTTTGTTTTTTTTTGTTTTTTTTTATCATTTGAACGATCTAGTCCAAACTTTCATGAACACTTCAGGAAAACATTTTCTTAAAACTCATTGTTCAGATTTTTTATAAAAAAAGTGAACCAAAATATTCGAGAAAAATTTTTGCAAATTAAACTTTTTTAATTTTAATTTCATTGAAACTACTTTGACTACAATTTTTTTCTAGACAAATAGTAAAAAACCAACAACAAAATATTTTTAGATATGGTCTTTCAGCAGGAATCCGGAAAATTTGGGTTAGATTGGTCAAGTGGCAAGACCTTCTCATATAAAAATAGTAGGGTCTGTGGATCTTTGAGACTACAGATACTACAGAAGTTTTACAAGAATGCATACATGCGTAACTCTCTCAATTATTAACATTCCACAAATTTGTTGCTGGTACCCTTAGATTAAAAAGTTTATTCAAAAAATTTCCGAACCTCCACATTGATCAAAATAAGAAAACTCAAAAGTTTATATAATATTTTTTTTTAGGTTCTCTACATTAAATTTACTTGTAAAACTATTTCTAAAGGTAATAAATAATATTTACATAGTATAATACATAAATATGAATAAAATAGTTCTAAACGACTTAATTTAAATAAAATGTAAATACAACAAAATATACATTATGTGTAATGACGACGATAACTATGTGATTTCCTGAAAGCATCTAGAAATAAAAATGGAGCTTTTTACAACAATTTTAGTTTATTTAAATAGTAATAATAAATAGATAATTACATTAAGTTTTTTTTATTAATATATAATATGGCTAAAAAGGTTTAAATTAATATTATTATAATTATTATTATTATTATTATTATTATTATTATTATTATTATTATTATTATTATTATTATTATTATTATTATTATTATTATTATTATTATTATTATTATTATTATTATCATCATTATTGTTATTATTATTATTATTATTATTATTATTATTATTATTATTATTATTATTATTATTATTATTATTATTATTATTATTATAATTATTTGTTTAAAATAGCGAAGCAAATTTATTAATCTGCAGACGATTCTCCATGTAAAGACGTTTTCAATTCGTTCATAAACTTCCTAAAAATTTAGTGGCGTGCCATATTCGTAAGGACTTTTTTAGACTTTCTTTTGAGTTCATATTTCTATTTGCACAATAGAAAGGTTTTTCAAAATTTTCAAAAATATATATTTTCGAGTCAGCTGATTCCAATTCATCATGGCGGATGGACTCTCAAAATATTCAACTGATGCAAGATCATGAATATTCTGTTGTAAGAAAATTGTAACATCTTCATCACAGCTTAATAAAAGTGAGGTTAACTCTGTATATAAGGCTATAATTCTAGGCTTAGTACTACCCAAATAGTGGTCACGTAATATTTTCATAGCTTTTTGCCATCATCCTTAACATCTCTTACGATAAGGGATAAACTTCTATCATCTATAAGTAACACTAATTCTGCAAAAACTTTTGTATTATCATCGCCATCAACACCAGCTGTAGAATCGGTTTTCAAGTGTAGGAAATTTTGCATCCTTAAAAGCAACGAAAATAATATTATAAAGCCTATTATTATGAAATTTAAAAAAATTAACGTTACGTTACTGAAGAAAGTGTTTTCTAATAGGCTTCTAATTATGCTGATATATCTATGTATATGAGTATCCATTTTAAATTTGTATAAAATTAAGTAAAATTTTAAAATAATTTTGAAAATCTCTGTACATTTTAACACTGAAATTAAAATAAATTTAAATTTTTTTTTCTACATCACCATCGAAATAAAAGAACATGAAGCCATAACCTGTTGGCATATTATTTGGCATGATGGCGGAAATATAAATATAAATTATAATATTACATATTACATAGAGACCCACCCCCGAGAGAAATACCTGTGCGCGAGGTCCAGGGAGGAATAGATCGGGAGGAAGTAAAGAGAGCAATAAAAATGTTGAAAAGTGGAAAAAGTCCTGGATACGACGGACTAAATAATGAACTATTTAAGACAGGTGAAGGAGTGGTGGAATGGCTTACAACATTGTTCAATCAAGTGTGGAGAGAAGGAAAAATACCCAAGGAATGGAGAAGAGCAGTAATCTGCCCGATATACAAGAAAGGAGATAAAAAAGAGTGCGGAAACTACAGAGGAATAGCGTTGCTAGTAGGGGCGAGTAAAATATATGAAAGAATTTTGGAGAGAAGATTAAGAATGGTAGTGGAAGATAAGATAGGAGAATGGCAACATGGCTTTAGACCGGGAAAAAGTACGACGGACTTGATTTTTTATATGAAAATTCTAACAGAGAAGACCATAGAGTGGAATAAAAAAGCATGTGTTGCATTTATAGATCTTGAGAAGGCATTTGACAGAATAAACAGAGAAAGACTTTGGAGAGTATTGGAGGATCCAATGTATGACATACCAGAGAGACTGATAATAGCTGTAAAAAGCATGTACGAAGAACCTGTAAATATGGTCAGAGGAGAGGGAGGAGAAAGGTGGTTTGGCGTGAGGACAGGAGTGAGACAGGGGAGCGTGTTGTCTCCGCTACTTTTTGCACTATATATGGACGCCTGTCTCAGAAGAATATGTACAAGGGAAGAAAGAGAGCACACATTGGTTTATGCAGATGACGCGGCAGTAATAACAGCGGAAGCGGGAGAATTACAGGAAGCCTTGAACAGATGGAACGAAGTGATGGTCTCGATGGGAATGAGAATAAACAAAGAAAAAACAGAAGTGATGGTGATAGCAAGGGAGAGAGAGGAGATGGAGGTGAACCTGGAGGAGACCAGACTTGAACAAGTAAATAAATTTAAGTACCTATGGAGTGATCATGGATGGACAGGGTAGGATGGACGACGAATTGAAGGAGAGAATAGGGAAATTCTCACAAAATGTAGGAATGTTGTATCCACTGCTTAAAGGGAAGGAAATACCAACAGAAATAAAGGTACTTATTTATATGGACAATTTTGAGGCCAATCCTGCTGTATGGATCGGAATGCTGGGCAATGAACACAGTGCATAAGAGCAGGTTGGAGGCGGCAGAAATGAGAGTGCTCAGGGTTATCAGAAGGGATATCCCTGAGGGACAGAGTGAGAAGCGAAAGGATTAGAACGGATTTGGGAGTTGAACCAGTCTTGGAGTGTGTGGAGAGAAATCAGTTGAGATGGTTCGGGCATGTGAGGAGAATGGAGGGGCCGGAGAGGTTGAGGAGGATTCTGGCTTGGAGGCCGGAGGGAAGGAGACCGGCGGGCAGACCTAGGAAGAGGTGGATGGAGTCGATTGCTGAGGCTGTGCAGAGAAGAGGAGCGACGATGGGAGAAGTGGAAGAGAATCGAACATTTGCTGACAGAGAGATCTGGAGAAGATTCACGCGACGTGGCACCTGACAGGCCTTTGCCTAACAGGAAGGATGGTGAGAAAGAACATAGGGCAGGACACACAGACAAACAGCTACATTTACCTAGGCTTTTATTTACAAGAATAGCACATAGTACAGCATGTCTACAACACACGAGATAGAATGAGATAACAAATTTCACCATATGGGTAGTCTATATAATGGAACATAGTTTTTACTGAATTGTAACAAAGAAAATATTCATACATTATTAATAGTACATTACTTTAGGTTACCTCTGACAGATTTAATTATACTGATTGTTTATGTAGCCTACTAGTATTCCTTTTCGTTTCGTATAAAACTAAAATTTATAAAGAATCTTGAAAATCACAATATATTTTAACACATTTATTAAAATAAATTTAAAAAATTGACATAAAAGGACACTTAAACATCGAGATGCATATGGCAGCTACGAAAATAGGTTTACCTACCTTAGGTTTGTTTTTAAGGAGGAATTTAGTCACCTCCAAATGTATAGCCGTTTTCTATTTGTCCACAAGCTTCCTAAAAATTTTGTCGCCATTTTCGAAAGGCCTTTCTTTTGGGCCTTTTTTTTAGAGTATCTTAACGATTGACACAATAGAACGGTTTTACCAAATTTTCTAAAATATCAAATGCTTTTGAGTAAACTGATTCATTTTCAACATGGCGGTTGTGTTCCCAAAATATTCAAGTAATACAGGATCATTTATTGTTATACAATAAGAGAATTATAAGCAACGAAAATAAAATTATAAAGCCTATTATTATGAAATTTAAAAATATTAACGTTACTGAAGAAAGTGTTTTCTAATAGGCTTATAATTATACTGATATACCTATGTATATTAGTATCCATTTTAAATTTGTATAAAATTAAGTAAAATTTTAAAATAATTTTGAAAATCTCTGTACAATTTAACACTGAAATTAAAATAAATTTAAAAAATTGACATAAAACTGCACCCAAACGTTGAATAATTAATAGCGGCCACAAAAATGGGTGTGTTTACATTCGGTTTGTTTATATCTAAATTTAGTGAATGATATATGAATGACCTTTCAAATTATTTAAAAATATTAAAACTTTACACAGCTCTGTTTAGCTTTAGAATAATTTGCAAAATCATTCACATATCCTAATTATCTTGTTCCTTAATATTTATAATAGATCATCTTCAATATTTGTCAAATATCAATATATAAATCTTTCCTCTTTTTTTTAGTCACTTATTTCTAATTATACTTACAAATTCAATCAATATTGTCATAATGTTAAGTAATATTTCTTAAAACTATTTTATTCCGCATTCACTCGAACATGAACTAAGCTTAATATCGCTGAATGACTCATTTTCTTCCTTGTTGTTCGTGACGTTTGATGAAGAAGAACTTCTTGTGCTTGAGAACGTAAAACTACTTGAAGAGGAATTATCAGAAGAAGACCTGTCAGAAGAAGACCTGTCAGAAGAGAAAGAGCTATCTCCTGATATGTTTCTTTTTCTCTTTTCATCTTCTCTATTCATGATTTTTTCATGTGATCCTGTTATTTCTTCTCCTTCTCCTTCTGAAATTGTTCTTTCTTTTACTGTATTCTTTAATTTTAAGAATCCTTACTTGTTCTTTTAATTCTTTTAATAAAAAAAATGTTTAATTTTTCCTTTAATCTAATAATTTAATTTAATGCTTCCTTTAATCTCCATTTATTTATTTATTACTTGTTTTTTCCATTTTCCTCGATTTTCTTTATTAAAATATTTGTTGTTTCTTTTCATTTTCCATAATCTTCTAGATTTGTTATTTTTTTAAAATTTTTAATTTTTAATTTTTTAATTTTTTTTAATGAAAATTTATTTTTTTATTTATTTATTGTTTTTTCTTGGGCAATTTTAGTTTCCCCCATTTTTGATGTCTCAACAAAATTTCTAATTCCTTTATGCAATCGTTTTTCGTGATACCATAAAATTTATGCTCACATATTTCATTATATATAGAAAACAATATTTTTCCTTTTATTAAAATTTTATGTATACTGTATCTATTGTCAAGCGGGTTTGGGGATTTTTTGATTTTTTTATATAAATGATTCAAATTAAAAAAATAATGATTTTTTATTTTTTTTATATTTTTTTAGTTATAAATCTTTTTTATTTGTAAGCTTTTTCTTCTAAGTAATAATTAATAAGTAAATATAATTAGATAATTGGCTTAATTAAGTGAGTTATTTAAATTATAATTTTTAAAAGTACAAGCTATTTTAAATTTTTTTATATATGAAAATAACGAAAATATGACTGAAAAAAAACAATTCACTGTTTTAAATTTTAAATTTTTAGGAAAAGTAAACTAAATTATATTATTTTTAAAAATATTTTATAGATCTGTGTCATTATTTATTTTTTTTATTATATTAAGATAAATATTAAAATAAAAAAATATATTTATTTTAAGCGTTGAAACTGTCTCAGCACCTAAATTTTGAAGAAAAATAAAACATTAATTTCTATAATTATAAAATAAGTAAATGGAGACAATTCGAGCTTTGAATAGAATATTAAATGCAAGAGAATTGGTCTGGTTAAATGAATTATTAAAAAAAAATTTCATCTTGGAAAAAAACAAAAGATTTTGAGGTAAATTGTTGAATGATGGCACATTTCAACCCTAAAGTATTTTATTCCATTTTGTTCCATTTTTTTTTAAACAAAATTCTATAGAACAAGTTAATTACAATAAACTTTTTTGAATAAGTTTAGTTTTATGGATACTAGATACCTTATATTTACTTTTTACTTTATATTTAATTAAATGAGATTTGTGATTAATAAGGGTTTTTGCGTCACGGTCTTACTCGTACAGCTAGGAAAAAAATAAAAAATAAATAAAATATAATAATTAAATTAAAAAAAAAAACATATTTTTATTGAAAATTTAAAATTAATAAATTTTATATAACTCACTCGCATTTTTCAGTAAATATTTAAAGCCAAAATTAAAAGTAAACCAGTGATTATTATTTAGTAAAAAATACGGCTAGACGTTGATTAATTTTTTCCTCCGGCTCGATAAAATACTTAAATTTATATTAATTTTAATTTATTTTCTTTTTAAAGTTCTCTTATGATATTTTGAACTTAAAAAAATGATGACAGTGACGTTATTTTAAAAAACAATTAAAAAATCGAAAAAATCAATAAATAAAAAAATTATGATTTTTAAAAAATAATCACGTAAAAATCAACTGATTTATTTAATTTGATTTTTATTATGCCAACTCTGTTGTCAAGTACTTCTCCTTCCTGTAAGCTAAATTTATTTTGCTGAAAAAGGTTTATAAAAATGATTACTATCTTATCAGCTTTAAATATTTTTCATTGATTTTATAGTCTAGTATGTTGCAAAGTTTAATGTCTATTAAAAATTCTATAATTACATACAGGTTATACCATTTTTGATTCTTTTAACTAACGATCTCGTCAAAATGTCAGCTGATATTAAATTCGAATAAATATTATCACTCATCTTTAATTTAAATCTCCTGAAAACCAATAAAATAAAACAAAATAAGTTCATGAAATAACGGTTAATTTCATGTTATGAACTAAAAATACATTAGTTACCCAAAAAATTACAACTAACAATAAACCATCCAGAAATAGAGTGATTACTGGGCCCTTTCATCATACTAGTTCTTTTCAGCAAATTTACCTATCCTCCTCTAAAGAACTGAGATTTAAAGTCAGTTAATATTAGCAAATAACTGCCTGGCAGGATACATGAAAGCAACTTGTATTAAGGTTTTCATTCACTACTTGTTACAACAGTTTCATCCCAAAATTCATAATTATATAATTATCTCTATTATAATTAAATAATTATCTCTACAATTTATAATATTTATTTTTTAAGATCATCTATTTCATAATATAATATTCATAAATAATATTTAGTTATTTTCTGCAATTTATTCTCCTCAAAACAATTTTAATATGAAAAGTATTAAAATTAAACTTATAACATTTCTGAGTTTATATTCTACTGACCTCCTTTGTATTCTTTTAATCTCTTAGACAGGTCCTTTTGACCTTAAATTATAAGGATTATAATTGTTACTGTTATTTTCACAATTAATTGTTATTATTATTATTATTATTATTATTATTATTATTATTATTATTATTATTATTATTATTATTATTATTATTATTATTATTATTATTGTTATTTTCATTACTTTGATCCATTCTATGGGGAACTATTATAATATCTGTGTCAGAATCTGAGTTCGAATCGCGAGATTCTAAATCGGTTTCTCATGTCGGTAAATCATCGTTATTTCTTTCCATTTCATTATGATAATCTGCTTCAAATTCCATATAATTCCATAGTGCTTTATTCTATTGATATGCACCGTCTCTTCTCTTTTACATCTTTCATTAAATTGGTTTTATTACATTTTTAACAGCTGATTTTTTCTTATTTATTCTATATAGACCAATCAATCTAGGTTTTAATTTACTTTCTTTACCAGATCGATAGTTATTTTATAATAAAATTAAGTATCCTATTTCAAAATTTTTATTATTTTGTGGCCTAGAATACCTTTGTTGTTTAGTTCGAATTTTAAAATGAAAGTTATATGCTTTATTGTACTCTTCTTTCCTGTTTGAAATTAAATAATATTTAAATTTATTGGTCTCTGGAGAGTAAACTTTTATTTTATTTATTATGTCGGATAAAGGTAAGGTTGCACCTCTTCCAAAGAATAAAAAGAATGGAATTTCATGGATACCTGAGAGGAAGATGTTCATTGTTAAGGTTATAAACGATAAGAAATCTTCCTATTCATTTAGTGAGCGATTTCCTAAGGCGGAAGCAATGACGTTTTTTTTTTTTGCTTCGGTTGCATTTTTCTATATATAGGTTGCTTTGTGGATGGAATGCAGTGGTAAAATGAATTTTGCTTTTATAGAGATCGCAAACATCCTTAAATAACTAGAAATGAAATTGTGTCCTATTATCAACCGTAATATGAAGTGGGACTGAGAATTTATTTATATAATTTATTAAATAATTTGCAATAATTAATTTCTTTATATTTAGCATAGGATAGGTTGAATGAATCTAGTAAAATGGTCTATTAAGGGCGGACCGCATAAGAAAATCCCTTGAGGATCCTTCCAGTAGCCCTTTCAAAGTCATGGATCACAGTTTCGATCGAACTTCGAGATGGCCGAACTGATGTCTCCATTCGAAGATTGAAGCCAGTCATCATGGAAACTCCATCTAGACCTTCTTCAAGAGCACCTGATGTTCCTATATCTGATATAGCAGATGTTTCTACTATGACGCCTGTACTCCCAGCGGTTCCAGAAAAAAAACCACCTTCGAAGAGTGCGCATCCAGAAGGATTTCACTCCGTGTGTCGGCGTTGAAGTAATATATAGTGCAAAATTATCCCTTAAGTGAATAAGTAATTTTCTTTAGATAAGGAAATAAAGAATGATATAATAGTGCAAACATGTATAAAAATAAAGTAATAATCAAAGATGATAGAAGTGAAAATAATAAATGAAATAAGTGTTTGAATAAAAAAAATAATAATTTTAAAAAATACAAGAAAAAATCTTAAAAAATTCATTCTGTTAAATAAAATTAAATACAGTAATATAATAGTGATTTAACGATGCTTGATAATTGGCGAATTTGTGTTCCTGCCAAAAAAAAAAAAATTTTAAATGAATAAAATCTTAAAGGATTTAGAGCCGGAATTTCGAATGCATAACATTTTTATTTAATATTTTTATTTAATATTTTATTAATATTTATATATATTTTATTAATAAACATAAGTTATTATCATAATTTCAATTTTCAGCCATTTATGTAAATATTAATAATTATTTTTTATTTGTAGAATTTGTTTTGCATGATAATTCAAAACTTTGTAATAAAAGAAATTTAATAATGAGTTCATTGTATATTTTTGATAAAAAATAATAAATGGAAAACTAGTCTACTCGTTTTAAATCCTTCTCAAACATTGATATGTTTCAGAAGGTATTTTAAACAGGTAGATTTGGTGATTCATTTTAACAAGAAGCAACAGTTCTGAAGCAGAAGCAGCAGTTCCAAAGCTGAAGCAAAAGTCTAAAAAGAAAAGTCACATTCACCTGCAAGAAAGTGTGAAAAAGGAAGCTTGACAACCACGCTTTTGTCCTTTGATATCAATCACAGTAACAGGCTCCAAGAAGAAGCTCTGTATGCCTCTGCCCTTTGAAGAATGCCACAGATTGGCAGTGGTATTTGCCATCGACTGTGGTCCCTCCTAAGAAGTGATTTTTCAGTCAGAGGCAGCTGCTGCAAAGGCCTAAAGAGAAATGGTGGTTACCACATGCATACCAGATCGGCCCATTGGTCAGCCAGAGGACAAAGAACACCCAGCCTTCTGAAGATCTCTCTCAACCTAAAAGATAGAGCATCAGTTTCTATAAATCGGTGCCCCAGGACAACCTATAAGGTTGGTATCCACTCGCAACATACCCTCCCCGTATATTGGTGATATTCGCTGCATAACTACCAGGTCTCTATAAACGTATAAAAACGTAATTAATGTGATATATATATATATATATATATATATATATATATATATATATATATATATATATATATATATATATATATATATATATATATATATATATATATATATATATATATATATATATATATATATATATATATATATATATATATATATAGTGATGGATCGGATGTCATATTTTCCAATTTGCGGATGCGGATGCGGATGCGGATGCGGATGCGGATTTTGGAAAGTGCGGATGCAGATGCGGATGTTGAATTTTCGAAAGTGCGGATGCGGATGCGGATGCGGATTTTGAATTTTCGAAAAGTTCGGATGCGGATGCGGATGCGGATGTTAATTTTGATGAGGATGCGGATGCGGATGCGGATTAATATATATATATATATATATATATATATATATATATATATATATATATATATATATATATATATATATATATATATATATATATATATATATATATATATATATATATATATATATATATATATATATATTTCACTATCACCTTTCCCACTTTCGTGAAGTGGTGCCCGCCACAATTCCCTTACAAACATAACTATTCTTACCTTTCAACGCTTTCACCACCTCCCTCCATCTCTGTCTCCACAAATCTTCTACCCTCGTCTAAACTCAAATTCCTTCCATCAAAATCACTCTCACTCCATCCATCCATCTCCACTTCGGCCTTCCCCTCCCCCTACCCTTCTCCTATCTACATCGGATCTACGTACCTTGCCAACCATTCTGTTCTCTTTCATTCTTCACATATGTCCAAACCATTTTAGCATATCCTCCTCCTCTCTATCAATTACACCCTTCTTCCATTTACACATCTCCCATATTTTTTCATTTCTAATCCTATCAATCCTTCTCAATTTATATATCGCTCTCAAATCTTTCATCTCAAAGACATTGAAACTTTTTCTCGACCGAGCACTTATCGTCTATGTTTCACACACATACAATACAGAAGGTGAACACATACATTCAAACATTCTTATCTTTATTTCTTTCGAAATTTTTCCTTTCTTCCATACTTTTCTTAGGCCCCCCAATACTTTCATTCCTTCTACTACTCTGTTCCTTTTTTTTACCTTCCAACATTACTAGCCATTGATTTCAATTTCTCTTCCCTTCTCTCTCTCATTTTTCTAAGTAAACCATTCATCAATAGATTAAATAACATGGAGATATTACAAACCCCTGTCTCAATCCCACTCCTATGCTAAACCAATCCGATAGTTCTCTCTTCACCCTCACTCTTGATCTACAATTCCCATATATATATATATATATATATATATATATATATATATATATATATATATATATATATATATATATATATATATATATATATATATATATATATATATATATATATTAGTGATGGATCGGATGTCATATTTTCTAATTTGCGGATGCGGATGCGGATGCGGATGCGGATGTCGAATTTTGGAGAAGTGCGGATGCGGATGTGCGGATGATTTGAATTTTCGAAAATGCGGATGCGGATGCGGATGTTGATTTTTGTGCGGATGTTCCGCATCCGCGCATGCGGATGCCATCACTAATATATATATATATATATATATATATATATATATATATATATATATATATATATATATATATATATATATATATATATATATATATATATATATATATATATATATATATATATGGTTCATGACAAAAATAAATATTTCAATAAGAAAAAATATTTTGCTCTCTCAGATTTCGAGGTCACGAACTGCCAGTGATATATATATATATATATATATATATATATATATATATATATATATATATATATATATATATATATATATATATATATATATATATATATATATATATATATATATATATATATATATATATATATATATATCCGAACCTGTTTTATGATAATCCAATTGAAAATTCTTCAGTGGTAAATTCAAATTGAGAGAAATATTATTTTCTTTCCAAAAATTGGAGAAGCTGAAAACAATTAATTGATTTTCTTTCATATATATATATATATATATATATATATATATATATATATATATATATATATATATATATATATATATATATATATAGTAGTATGTAAAACAATGGTACCGGAACACCCTCTCATTTTCGCTCGCTGCGCTCGCTATCATTCGGTGATGTTCCGGTACTCGCTCGCTCATCGTTTTACATACTACTTATAAATGTTTGTTTTGGACCGGAGGTGTGATGCTTGGAGGCTGCGGGGCCCTCATCGAAAGGCCTGGATGATTGCCTGAGCGGGAAGACCTTGAGCGCGCTCGCTGCTGGTTTGCTTACTCAGGTCTTATTGAAAAAGTGTTGGAGAGGGACGTTGGAGGGATTGTGGTTTGGTGAAAGAGGAAGGGATTCAAAATTGACTTATAATGGAAAAATCTATAAGAAAATGGAAATGATATGTTCTTTACACAAACGTGAAACTAATGAAAATTGTAAATCATGTAATTTTTTAAAAAATCTTAATACTTCTAAGTATTATTATGAAGCTTCTCATTCGCAATATACATAAAATAATGATAATAAACCATTGAAATATTCACCAAGAATATATTTAGAGAAAGTTATTGATAAATATTATTAAAAAAAATAGAGATAATGAATAATTATGATAAAATATTAAATCTCAATGATGAATTTGAACAAGCATATCTGGATGTAAAATGTTCAAATAGAAAGAATTCTTTAAATGTTCACTTTAAATTATTTAAATTGCTACAATTATGTGGTGTCAAATCTAATATATCAGATTTTCAGAAAGTTTCTAATAAAAGAGAAATTACGTTAAATAAGTACAATCAAGTGTGGGAAGAAATTTGTGAGATTAATGATTGGAAGTTGATTCATGATTAAAAAGAGATATGAGTATTATATTTAAATTTTTTAAATATAATTTTTCCCTTTAGTCTGAATCGTCTGAATCGCTAGCGATTAGATCGAATAATCTTTCTTTTATCGGTTTATTATCTACATCAGCTATTTCCTTTACAGCTTTTAGAAAACCTATGCTCTTAATAAATTTATGGTAAATATTCATATATTCTCCGATATCCTTAGTAAATCTTATATTATAAACGTCGACTAAAAGATTTACTACTCCATCCGTATATATCCTATAAATTTCTGAAAAATCTTTACATTGTGAACAATGATTATAGAATTTTTTATAAAATTTTTTATTACATATGAATTTTTGAATTTCTTGTTTGCTCCCCATTTATTATAGAGAAAAAAACTTTTTCAAAAGGATAAGTGTATTATATATAATTTTTTATATATAATTTTTTTTCTTTTTTTAATTTTTTATTTTTAGTTTGATTACCTATGAAAAATTAATTTGATGATAATCTCCACCAATATATTGCATTTTAAGATCGCTTTCATTTAAAAATTTAATTCCCTTATCATTCAAGAGATTAACATATCTTCTTGGAAGGAACACATTAGTTACTTCATCCTCTCCTACACGTAGAATAGCAAATATTGCGGGACCATATTTTGTATTTATTTTTCTAAGTTCAATAACTTTGTAAGTCACTTCTTTCATTAAATCAGATAATTTTGTAGTCAGTACGTAATCAGTTGAATAGTTCAAAATTTTTAATAGTTCTGATTTGTTTTCCATCTATTTATTATAGAGAAAAAAAGTTTTGTTTAAAAGACATTATCTCTATGTGTTC
>SEYY01004247.1:0-2500 GCA_009176605.1 Armadillidium nasatum
AATTGTAAACTTTTTCGTCTATGTATTCTACTTCAACCTCCCTTCTTGCTGGAAACGTGCACTCATTCAGACTGTGCCGAAGAAGGAAGATCCATCTCAACCCTCTAACTATCGTCCCATTTCTTTAACCTACCGGTTTTCTAAAGTTTTCGAATCTAACCTTAACAGGAAGATTTGGAAACATATCAATTCCTTTAATCTGATCTCTCATCGCCAGTATGATTTTCGAAAGAAAGACTTTACTGGGGATCTCCTTTCCCTTCTCTCTTACTTTTCGATCTTCAGCTCTTCGGCATTTCGGTGAATCTTTTGCTGCCGCACTGGACATATCGAAAGCTTTCGATAGAGTCTGGCACAAATCTTTGATTTAGAAATTTTCTTTTTTTCGGAATCTATCTTTCTCTCTGTGACCTTCTTTCTGATTTCCTTTCTGATCGTTCTATAGCAGCTGTTGTAGACGGCCACCGTTCATCCTATAAATCTATTAATAGTGGTGTTCCTCAAGGATCCTTTCTATCCCCAGCACTTTTTCTGCTTTTCATTAATGATTTTCTCTCTATTACTTCATCTCCAATCCACTCCTATGCTGATGACTCCATCCTTCATTACTCTTTTCATTTTTGAAAGGCACCCCTCCAAATAACAGTTAATAGAAGCAAGGAGGGTGGTCTTAGAGCAACTAACCACTGATCTATATCGCATTTCAAATTGGGGCAGAGAAAACATGGTCGTTTTCAATGCATCAAAAACTCAATTCCTCCATCTCTCTCTACTCGACACAATCTTCGACACAACTATATCTTCTTCGAAAACACACAACTCAAACCTTCATCTCTCTTTAATATTCTTAGTGTTTCTTTTTCTCGTGATCTTTCTTAGAAAGATCACATTATTTCTCTTTCTAAACAAGCTTCTAAGAGGTTGTGTGTTCTGAGGCTCCTACAGCATTTCTTCAGTCCACCTCAGTTGCTTCCTCTCTATAGGGGTGTTTTTCGCCCCTGTATGAAGTATGCGTCACACATCTGGGGTGGTTCCACTCATACAGCTTTCCTGGAAAAGGTGGAGTATAGAGCTTTTCGACTTATCAACTCTCCTGCTCTTACTAATTCTCTCCAATCTCTTTCTGCCCGTCGAATTGATGCGTCAATCTCTCTATACTATCGCTATTACAATGGACACTGCTCCTCTGAACTCTCTCGTCGCATTCCTTCTCTACTGAGAAGGGCTCGTGAGACTCGTCTTTATGCACATTCTTATCCTTTCTCTGTCGAACTCTCTGACCCCAGACTTAACCGCTATGCTCAATCTTACATGCACTCTACTGGAAAAGTCTGGAACACACTTCCTTCATCTATTTTTCCAACTTCTTATGACGTATGCACCTTCAAACGCTGTGTATCAGGTCATGTCGGCCTTTAATTTGACCAGGTTTCCGACTTTAACCCTGACTCTGGTAAAATTTTGATGGGCCTCTGGCCTTTGCCCAACAGAGGTAAAATATATATATATATATATATATATATATATATATATATTATATATATATATATATATATATATATATATATATATATATATATATATATATATATATATATATTATATATATAATATATATAATATATATTCCAAATTTTTTTGCTAATCACTGTGATACTTTTTATTGCTACTTTTCTATTTTCGTTTCTTGCATTTTTTTCTTTTTCTTTTTTTTTCGTTTGTGTCAAAATTGGAAGACTTTGTGAAGACCCAACAGGCAAAGATAACACATTTCTCTCCTTCCAATGACTTTTATTTCCAGATTAAAAGAATACCTTCATTTCTTTCTCATATACATATATATATATATATATATATATATATATATATATATATATATTATATATATATATATATATATATATATATATATATATATATATATATATATATATATATATATATATATATATATAGAGAGAGAGAGAGAGAGAGAGAGAGAGAGAGAGAGAGAGAGAGAGAGAGAGAGAAGAAGAGAGAGAAGAGAGAGAGAGAGAGAGAGAGAGAGAGAGAGAGAGAGAGAGAGAGAGAGAGAGAGAGAGAGATTCGAACAAGGGCCTAAAAGATGGAATACCCTTGTGCTAACCACTACACCACCGATGGTTCAAAAGGAGATCAACCGGAACTGCTACTGACGTATCGCCTAGTGAGACAGACCCAGAAGATCCCCCCGACCACAACGTGGGTGTAGGGTTAGAAAGCCAAGGCTCTATCCTCGTATACCGCAGACGATTTGATATTCTTTTAATTGCCACTTTTATATATATATATATATATATATATATATATATATATATATATATATATATATATATATATATATATATATATATATATATATATATATATATAAGATATATATATAATCAAACCGTGGAATCATTTTGTACTCCTTTCATGACTGCATTTGAGGATTCGAACCAGGGCCTAAAAGATGGAATACCCTTGTGGTAACCACTAC
>SEYY01004247.1:7500-15000 GCA_009176605.1 Armadillidium nasatum
CTCAAGAAATTCATTAGAAATCTGTAGTAAATGTGGTGGAATAATAATTTCCCACTGAGCCTTCAAAGATTGACTGGTACATCCTATGGAGAGTGTTCACTACAATCTGAAGATCAATGCTCTAAAGCAAAATTAAAAACAAAATTGTGACCGTAACTCAGCATCAGTAAAAGATGAGACAACAGAGGAAATGTTAATGTTAATGTTTTTTTTTTTTTTTTTTGTCAAAGTACCAGAAAAACCAAGAATAGAAAGAAAAGAATGCTATGTTTACGATATATATATATATATATATATATATATATATATATATATATATATATATATATATATATATATATATTATATATATTGCCTCCTCTGGTTGGCAAACCGCAGAGGCCTACCAATATCCACCAGAGTTGAGGGAATGTCAGAATCATGATCAATTAATGGCCGACATGTCCCGATCACGTCGCTTGAAGGTGTGCAACTCAAAGGAAGATGGGGAAAACAGATATACTCTACTGTTCCTATAGAGTATATGAAAGATCGAGCATAGCGGTCTGATGTCAGAGAGTTGGACAGAGAAAAGATGACAGTGTAGAAAGATAATTCGAACGAGCCCTTCTGAGTGGAAAAGGTATACGGCAGGAGAGTTCAGAAGAGCAGTGTTTTGAAAACACTGCTAAAAAAATGGGCACTAATGGTAGTAATAAACTATTTAAGATCCAAAAAATATCTCACCTAAAAAACTTAAGGATTACAAAACTGCATCACTAAAGTTGCTATTGAGCTGCTGTCGGTGTTTAATGATGGTTTTAGAGTGGCTATATAAAAAGATTCTAAAATACGTAAATCTATTGAGTGGTTGGTTTTGTGCTATTATTTTGAAATTGGATGGGTTTAACTGGTGTTGATGTTTTATGCTGTTTTCTCTGAAACTAGAGTGGGAGGGATTATTTATATTTTTACCCTATATTTTTACATTATTTTACTTTATTATTTATTTTATTCTGTCAGATTTTAAAGTAATTTTATATTATTATATCCTGAAGATGAGAAGTTTATTCTCGAAACGTCGATTATTAAAATGTTCTATAGAGCTCTGGTTCTTCTGTTCCTAATATATATATATATATATATATATATATATATATATATATATATATATATATATATATATATATATATATATATATATATATATATATATATATATATATATATATATATATATATATATGGTACGCCTTCGCCTTCTTAGCGTTAAGCTCCGAAAGAGCTGAAATTAAGTCTTTATAAGAAATTACAATTTTTGGCATAAATGAGTTGAAAGGGATTGAAAAAGGAGGAATAGCTCCGAAATCCTCCAAGGTTGAATTAGAGGCAAAGGTTTGAGAGAAGAGTTCAGCTTTAAAGGAAGGCAAAACAGCAGATGTACTATCAGAAGATACTAGAAGAGGGAAAGAGGAAGAAGTAAAGTTAGAGTTGACATGTTTTTTTTTCTTCTTTTTTTTTATATGCAAAATGCTAGAAAGGGCTGAAGAGGAGGAATCAGAAAGATTATTGCATTTAAGACGAAGAAATGAGTTTTTTGAGTTACGGAGAATAAATTTTGTGCGATAACGTGGTGAAATATAAGATGCATGAGTTTCTGGAGTTTGAAGACGACGGTAATGCCAAAGCAGCATTCCTGCTTAAGATAACACGAGAACTAGCAGAGTTAAACTAAGGTTTGTTAGGTTTAGTAGAAAGAGAGAATATAGAATGTAAGCCTCCGTGCCAAGAGAGGACCACCTTCCATTATGCGCTCCACACACTCAGATTCACCCTCCCATGAGAACAGTAATCACTCCTTGGGAAATCAGAAGAGTACAACCAGACCAGTTTGTGGTACAAAAGTGCAGAAATATCTCTTCGTCGAAAGCGAGGCCTTTCTTGCGGAAGACTCGAGGAGACAGAACAAGATTTTGAGATACGAAGGTGATCGAATGAACCTAGAGTAGGAAAGAATTTAATAGTGTAAGGAGAAGGACGAGAAGCTAAGAAAAGATTAAGGATGTTGGGTTCATCACCAAGATGGTTAAAGATATGGGCAGGGAAATACACAAAGGTTGTTCTGGATAGAAAAGTGGTAGGCGAGTTAACTACCTAGATCATGAGAACTACATGAAAGCTATTGACGATGGTGAACATTGAAATCACCTAAAATGAAGATTTCAGGGATAGGAGAGGAAGAAAGAGCGTTCTCTATTTTGGAGTTTAGATAGTCGAAGAATTTTTTAAAATCAGTAGAATTAGGTGATAAATAGACAGAACAAATGAAATTAGTCGTGAAAATGCAGAAAAGCTTAAGCCATAAAGAAAAGAATTCAAAAGACTCCAAATTAGATACACGATAACAGACAACATCGTTTCGCACGTAAGTGCAACATCCTCCTTTGGTTGAAAATTGAATATAGAACAGTAGGGGGTAACAGTTTGCTGTCGGTACACGGAAATTACATAAGAGATCACGAATGTTGAAGAAATTAAAGAAAAAACTGTGCACCAGGACAAGACGACAGCAAGGTTTTGATAGTACTAACCCCATCATCAAGGGCCACCAACTCCCAAATGGTGATGGGGCAAGGAGAGGATAAAGGGCTATATTTGGAAGCCTCCCTTCGATGCTTCTCTGAAGCAGCGTTATCTTTCGCCATTTAATTGTTTTTAAGAAGGTAATGTACGAGTAAGCGTTAGTTAATTTTTGTGGTACATGTGAAGAAGGAAGAAGGTAGTGGGAGCAAAGGCACTCCAATATGGATCAAGTGTACACTAAAAACCCTCTGCGATTATGAAACGCGAAAATGAACGAACCAAAGGGCAACAGAGTGAAACGAAATGGTCTAGACCATTTCTATCACCCCGCGGGTTATGCCCAGTGCGGGGTACTTTAATCGCTTCTGATGGCGATACGTCCTACCACTAAATATATATATATATATATATATATTATATATATATATATATATATATATATATATATATATATATATATATATATATATATATATATATATATATATATATATATATATATATATTATATATATGTAATATATATTATTATAGTTTCCGTTCTGCTGACAAAAGTTCGGTCAGAAAATAATATCAGTTTTGGCTTCTTTTCATTAAAGTCATCTTTTTTTTTCCTTAAATGTCAATATTTATATATATATATATATATATATATATATATATATATATATATATATATATATATATATATATATATATATATATATATATATATATATATATATATATATATATATATATATATATATATATATATATATATATATATATATATATATATATATATATATATATATATATATATATATATATTATATATATATATATATATATATATATATATATATATATATATATATATATATATATATATATATATATATTATATATATATATATATATATATATATATATATATATATATATATATATATATATATATATATATATATATATATATATATATATATATATATGTATATATATATAAAAAAGGAAATAATAACTTTAATATTAAGTTGGTGAGCACAATAAAAGCAAAATAAACCATTCTGTGTTGTTATTAAAACCAACAAAATGAAGAAGAAAGAAAGAAAAAGAAATTACGACTCCTTGTCATTTAGTTGAAAAAAATAAAGTTTCTTTCAGTCATAAAATTTTCTTTTGTTAATTACCAGGATTCAAGATGACGCTTTTAGTTTAATAATAATTTTACAGCGAAACTCACTCCTTTCCTATGATCTTTATTTATTAAATATACATAATACATTTTTTTTTAAATTGAATACTTATTGTAATTGACTTTTCGCAGCCTCATCAAAATGGCCTTTGATAGGAATATTGTTGTTTCAGTCCTATTGTGATAACAATAACAAAAGTAGAAATTGATTTACAAAATCAGTAGAATTGTCTTTATCATATTGAGATAATAATAATAATAATAATAATAATAATAATAATAATAATAATAATAATAATAATAATAATAATAATAATATATTGGGGTTGTCGTTATTATGTTTCTTTTAATTAAGATAATTATTACATAAGATGAAATTGATTGTTGGATTTCTTGTCATAGTCTTGTTATGATAATAATAATAACATGAGAAGAAATATACTGATGGAGTTAAAAATAACATGGGGGAGGATTAACTAATGGGGTAGTTGTTATAATTCTATTATAATAATATCATGTTATTTATTGATCAATATAAGAAAATGATTGTTGGAGTTGCTCGTTCAACTTCTTTGCTTCGGTAATAATAACAAGAGGATAATAATATAAGTTCTGTTATGATACAAAAGTAATAACATGAGAATTTAGTTAATAAAGATGTCAGTAGTTATTAGTTATGTTATTATTATTAAAAATATGAAGCAAATTTGATTGATGAAGTTATTTTTATAGTTCTGTGATGGTATTAGTAATATGAGAAGAAGCTGATTATAAAGTTGTCGTTATTACAGGTTTTTAATAACAAATAGCATGATTTTAAATGGGTAACTGAGTAGTTGATATAGTTCTGTTAATAACATGTATATAAATTATTTTGATGGAGTTTTCATTCATATTATGTTACGATTATAATAGCATAAGGAGAAATTGAATAATGATGATGTCGTTTTCTTTTTGTTTTTTTTTTACATGTTTTCCGCCACTCACGGGCAGAGCCCTTTTCAAGGAGGGAGCATAATTAAAAGACAAAAGAAAAAACATCCAATACAGAACCTAATGTAGATCCCGCAGGTGGGCACAGACAGAGGATTAAAGAGAGATAGGTTAAATACAGCAGGAAAAGCAGACGAAGGTAGGGTGTTCCACAAAACAGAGGTAGCTGGAAAGAAGGAGGTACCACAACGTGCAAGCCTAGAGTTTTCCAAGCTCACACAAAATTCATGTGCAAGCAAGGCACCCCTTGTGCTGCGAGGGTGACGCAATGGTGGTGGAATGCTAGAGGTCAACTCCGTCGAGCACCTTCCGTTGTATTTAGAAAATGAGAGAGAGCGTCAACGCCACGTCGCACAGAAAGAGAGTCAAGGGAGTTTGAAAGTAGGGAACAGTTTATTAGTTTTTTAGTCTTAGACTCAACCTTATCCAAAAAGGGTGGAACCGGAACCACCCCAAATGGGAGAACAGTACTCCATACAAGGACGGATAAGACCCTTATATAATTGGAGTAACTGTTCAGAAGAAAAAAATTCCCGCAATCTGAACAGAATCCCCAGCTTTTTAGAGATCACCTTAGCAACCGTTGCGATATGAAGTTTCCAAGATAATTTATTGATTATGTTCAGACCAAGAATATTTATGTTGTTCACAGGCGAGACGGGAGAGCCGTCGAAGGAGATAGGAAAGTTGAGAAGCTGTTTTTACAGAGAGAGATGTGAAGAAGTTGAGTTTTCAAAGAGTTGAATTTTCACAAGGTTGCGGTGCCCCCACCGGGAAATCTCATCCAGATCGGAAAGTTGAAAACGAAAAGCAACTCTAGAAGCAAAGGAGGGAGCAGATTTGAAATGAGTGGAAGAATGGAGAGTTGAGTTGTCGGCATAATAATGAACAGAGCTAAAAGTACAGCTGAGGAGGTCGTTGATGAAAAGTAAGAATAAAGTAGGAGACAGAACAGAACCCTGTGAAACACCACAATTAATAGGGAAAGAAGAAGAAGTCGCTCCAACAAGTGCTGATATGGAGCGATTATAGAGGAAACTAGACATGAGAGAGCAAAGAGAAGGAGGAAACCCAAAGGAAGGGAGCTTAGAGAGCAACGACGCATGCCATACCCAGTCAAAAGCCTTGAAAATATCAAGCTCCACCACACAAGACTCTCCTTAGTCTCTAAGGGCAGAAGACCATAAATCAGTAAGATAGGAAAGAATGTTACCAGTAGACCTCGAGTGACCAAAGCCATACTGGTGATCTGAGAGAAGGGAGTGAGATTCCTATTAATCCAGGAAATGAGAGTTGAGGCGAGTTTCAAAGACTTTAATAGAATGCAAGTAAGAGCAATAGGGCTATAGTTAGAAGGTTCCGATCAGCTTCCTTTTTTCGGGATCGGCTGAAATATGCACGCTTCCAGCACAGAGGAAAAGTTTTAGTATTAAGGCATAAAGAGTAGAGTTGAACAAAGACTTGCGACAGCTCAAAACACACTCCCTCAAATCACGAGGAGGAATGCCACCCGGGCCACTTGCCTTCCTTATGTTGATAGATTTCAGGATCCCATGCACCTGATCATATGAAATCACGGGTAAAGACATATTACACATAAGAGAAGAAGTATTTCTTCTAAGATAACAAAGACAGGAAGAGAAATGTACTTGTAATATTTAATAAACTACAAAATTATAAGTGGTTACTTTATTGTTCTAAATTTCCCAAAATAAACATGAATCGTGTGGTATTATGATCTTGATAATAAGTACTTAAAAGCTGATTAAAATATTAATAAAAAAAGTTCTTCGATTTGAATTTTATAATAATTTTTTTAAAAAAATTTTTAAATACAGTAAATGAAGTATTCAGACTTAGAAGTTTGAGGTAAGTTTTTTATTTTTTTTTTTTATTTATTTATATATTTATTTATTTTTTGTCAAAAAAACTTTTTTTTTTTCAAAATTTAATTAAAATAAAAATTAAAAAAAAAAATATTTTTTTAATTTTATTTTCCTAAAATATATATATATAATATATATTATATATATATATATATATATATATATATATATATATATATATATATATATATATATATATATTATATATATATATATATATATATATATATATATATATATATATATATATATATATATATATGAACTTACTTAAGTTATTTCAGTATTATGAATTTTTACTTTTCCTTAAAAAGAAATATACAAATAAATTAGAGTTCTTCATTACCTGAAATTGATTTCCTTTTAAATAGCAAATAATATATATCAATATAATATAATATATTAATAATACAATAAAATAATAATAAAATAATTAATTATAAAATATAGGAATTTATAGGCATTTTAATTGAAAAAAGAAAAGCAATTATTTTCATATTTGGTTTTTATAATATTTAAATTGCTTTATTTTATGTCTTTAATCTTTAAAATATTTTTTTTATATTGAAATATATTTAAAATTATTTAATAGATTTTTACAAGAAATTCAAATTTGAGTAGAAAATTCGCATTCATTATTATTATTATTATTTTTATTATTATTAATATTATTATTATCTATAACATATTATTATTATTAAAATTATTGTTATTATTATTTATAATATATTATTATTATTATTATTATTATTATTATTATTATTATTATTATTATTATTATTATATTTATTATTTTTATTATACACTTCTCTGCATTTAAAGTTTGTCTGTACAGGGATTCAGAACTTCTACAATGATCTTAACATCACTTTTCGGAAG
>SEYY01004248.1:0-2500 GCA_009176605.1 Armadillidium nasatum
CGCATCCGCAGTTGACGAAAATTATTCATCTGGCATTCGCAGTTGAAGAAAACTTTGCATCTTCAACTGCAATTGAAGAGAATTTTGCTTCTGCAGTTGGATAATTTTGCATCTGCATCTGCAGTTAACGAAAATTTTGCACCTGCATCTGCAGTTGAAGATAATTTTGCATTGCATCCGCAGTTGACGAAATTTTTGCATCTGCATCCGCAGTTGAAGAAAATTTTGCACCTGCATCTGCAGTTGAAGATAATTTTCATCTGCAGTTGAAGAAAATTTAGCATCTGCAATTGACGAACATTTTGCATTTGCATCCGCAGTTGACGAAAATTTTGCATTGGCATCCACAGTTGAAAATTTTGCACCTGCATCTGCAGTTGAAGATAATTTTCATCTGCAGTTGACGAAAACTTTACATCTGCATCCGCAGTTGAAGAAATTCTTCTATTCGCATTCGCAGTTGATGAAAATTTTGCAAAAGGTTTAAATAGAAATATCATATACTAATAATAATAATAATAATAATAATAATAATAATAATAATAATAATAATAATAATAATAATAATAATAATAATAATAATAATAATAATAATAATAATAATAATAATAATAATAATAATAATAATAATAATAATAATAATAATAATAATATATATATATATATATTATATATATATATATATATATATATATATATATATATATATATATATATATATATATATATATATATATATATATATATATATATATATATATATATATATATATATATATGTATATATGTGTGTGTGTGTGTGTGTGTGTGTGTGTGTGTACATTAGGTGTTAGGCTTTTGCATCAAAATTGGCAGACCTGTGTTGGTATTTATAAGAAAATACCGTACTCAAAAAAGAAAAAAAAAAAAAAAAAAAAAAAAAAACGGGGAGGGAGGGAGGAAGGAAGGAGGTAGGTAAGGAGAGAGGAAGGGAGGGAGGGAGCAAAAAAATTTGTGTATTTTTAATATAAGTGCTATGAAATAAATATGCGAAGCAAGTCGAAACCCTGCTCCTCCCAAGTAAGTACCTGTGTTATTGTAATATATATATATATATATATATATATATATATATATATATATATATATATATATATATATATATATATATATATATATATATATATATATATATATATATATATATATATATATATATATATATATATATATATATATATATATATATATATATATATATATATATATATATATATATATATATATATATATATATATATATATATATATATATATATATATATATATATATATATATATATATATATATATATATATATATATATATATATATATATATATATATATATATATATATATATATATATATATATATATATATATATATATATATATATATATATATATATATATATATATATATATATATATATATATATATATATATATATATATATATATATATATATATATATATATATATATATATATATATATATATATATATATATATATATATATATATGCTAGATTATGTGAACAAGTTTATTTGGTAAAATCAGGGGAAAGTTAAAAAAGTTAAACATTCAGTTCATATCGCTAAGTTTTGGAAGGGTTGTAAGAGGAATCAAGCGCTCTGTAGGGAGAGGCTTATTGCTGAGCAGCGATGTAAGAATGTTTTTAGGGGTGCGGATAGTGCAGAAAGTTCTAGATTTTTTTTTTTACTGCTTAAATCACCTATGTAAATAGATTTCGTAATGCTGAGACAGAATCTGAATATCTTAAGATCCTAGGAGCAGCCTCTATTCACGATATTTAGCCCCTCCAAAAAAATTTCTAAAAATTTTGTCGAAATCAATTTCTGTGATATCCTACAATTTCTAAATTACAAGAGATAGAGGAAAAATATTTAATATCTGAATTGTATGTGTCATTTAGAACTTTAAACCCTTCTTGGATCGTTTCTCTATCTGCTACGGTTGCGGAGATATAAGCCCCCAAAGTTGACAATTTTCTTTCGTATTCTCTGAAAGTACGACAAATCACCCTTGTATGTATGTCGGCCTTTAACTCAAAAACGGTAATATGTAGAAGAACCTGGATTACAAATTTGGAATCACGGGTCCCAAATCCTTATGTGTCTAGAATATCAAGCAGATCTATCTATTGATAAGAAAGTTATAAGAATTTAAAAACTTACACAAACTATTGATCGGAATACTTCTTCAGAAGTTAAAATGGTTTCACAAGGCTTTCACCTATTAAAACATAAGAGACTCGACCCATACTCAACTGAAACCGAAATTATATTTTTGAACTCATTTTTACAGGCGCTTAAGTATCACTAGAGAGGGTCGACTTCCGTAGGAATTGAGAAATTTTCTCAATTTTTGCTAATATTTATTTTTTAGCATTTTCATGGAGGTAAGACAATAGAACTTATTTTTGATCGCCTATCTCCCAGAAAATGAGAAAAAAA
>SEYY01004248.1:7500-27500 GCA_009176605.1 Armadillidium nasatum
TCTCTCTCTCTCTCTCTCTCTCTCAAGCGGAACAAAAAATACGAAAATAATAACCGACAGACAAATGGTATCAATTCTCCCTCTTTTGAACGAGTCAAATGACAATGTTTTCAATGGGTTGGTTGCCAGTAATTATTAATAAATATTATTTTATGATTATTATTATTATTATTATTATTAGTAGTAGTAGTAGTAGTATTTTATTATTATTTATTTATTTAAATTTTAGGAGAAAGAAAATAAATGAAAGAGTTTGAAATTAATTAAAAAACTAATTTATTTGAAAAATAGACAACTCTTTTTTTCGTTCTCACATCTAGCTACCTAGCCAGTAAGAGTTTGCATTTGAAATTTTTAACGACAGTCAACGACAAATTTTTCTTGAGGGTAGATTTAGTGGTACAGAACCGGAAAAATTGTATATATATATATATATATATATATATATATATATATATATATATATATATATATATATATATATATATATATATATATATATATATATATATATATATATATATATATATATATATATATATATATATATATATATATATATATATATATATATATATATATATATATATATATATATATATATATATATATATATATATATATATATATATATATATATATATATATATATATATATATATATATATATATATATATATATATATATATATATATATATATATATATATATATATCTCAGTTTATCGGTAATTTTATGCACGGTTGGAGATAGATCCTTCATTTTTAAGCCCGTGTCACTCGTAAAGTTTTTACTGTTATTTTTAAAAAAAAAAAAATGTTAAAAAAGGCGCCAAATCGGTAATCTATATAGGAACATAGGAACATAGGAAAATAGAGACAGTTAGAAGCCACAAGGGCCTATCGAGACTGTCCCAGTCCAAACAAATAATAACAATACTAATACATGCACGAAAGACTAGGTCTATCCCATCCCAGTTATCAGTTCATTCATGCATAGTCATGCATAGATAAAAGAAAAACTAAACCCCATTACACATGCAATATTCAATGAACCATCACCCACTACAAAAACTGCTGTTAGGCTTAGTCATAGGTTGATCTGTTGATCCAAAAATTCATATATACCCACCAATTTGGCTTGGTCAGATTATTCTATATAATACCCAAACCATCCATATATCTATCTAGCCCCTTTTTAAATTTGACAAGAGAATCACAGTCAACAACCTCCCGTGGCAAGTCATTCCAAAAATTAACAACTCTATTACTGAAAGAGTATTTTCTTAGATCAAGATGGCATGGCTTCTTTTTAATTTTCTTATTATGTCCTCTAGTTACTCTTCCATGGTCCACTATGAAGTATTTTTCAATCTCTGTATTACTGTCAGATGCAAATATTTTGTAAACTTGTATCATATCCCCTCTGAGAAATCTCCTTTCAACTGAGAACATTCCTAACTCCTTCAACCTCTCTTCATAGCTCTTATTTTCAAAGCCAGAAATCATCCTTGTTGCTCGACGTTGTACTCTCTCCAGCATATCTATGTCTTTTCTTAAATGAGGAGCCCAAACTTGTGGAGGAGCCCAAACTTGTGCACAATACTCTAATGCTGGCCTGACATAGCTATTATATAGTTTGCTTATAACCTCTTTGCTCTTGTAAACTACATTGCGGTTAATTATACCTAACATCTTATTAGCTTTATTCCTTGCCTCCAAACATTGATCACCCACCTTCAGATTACTGCTAATTATCACACCTAAATCCTTTTCTTGGTCCACAGTCTCAAGCCACTCCCCATTCATTTCATAATTAAATCCTTCATTTGAGTAACCTACATGAAGAACTTTACATTTTTTACTATTAAAGTTCATTTGCCACCTCTCTGCCCAACCAAGAAGTCTATCTAGATCACCTTGAAGCTTTATGCATCCATCATTATTCCTTACTGAGGTAACCACTTTGGTATCATCTGCAAACTTAGAAACCTTGCATTTAAGACCTTTGTCTAAATCATTTATATATATATAAGGAACAA
The DNA here is from genome assembly GCA_009176605.1 of Armadillidium nasatum. Taxonomy (NCBI): domain Eukaryota; kingdom Metazoa; phylum Arthropoda; class Malacostraca; order Isopoda; family Armadillidiidae; genus Armadillidium; species Armadillidium nasatum. The sequence goes on from SEYY01004248.1 coordinate 9,543, forward strand.
AAGTGGTCCCAGCACAGAACCTTGTGGTACCCCACTCTTCACCGTTTCCCATAATGACTTATTACCATTAAGTAATACACACTGCCTTCTGTTCTTTAACCACTCTTTAATCCAATTGTGTACCATTCCATCTATACCATACTGCGACAACTTTTGCATCAGCCTAAAATGGGGTACCTTATCAAAAGCCTTGCTAAAGTCTAAATATATGACATCAACTGGATCACCCCTGTCTATACATTCAGTAATATATTCCATAAATTCTAGTAGATTTGTCTGACATGATCTACCCTTTCTAAAGCCATGCTGGGAGTTATATAGTATCTTGTTATCATCTAAGTGCTTCTCTATATGACTTTTCAGTAACTTTTCCAAAATTTTCACAACCAGAGATGTTAAACTAACTGGCCTATAGTTCCCTAAATCTTCCTTTACTACCTTTTTTAAATATGGGCACCACATATGCTGTTTTCCAGTCCTCAGGTACCTCTCCAAAAGCAATAGATCGCTTAAAAATCAAATACAGTGCCTTTGCAATACTGTTACTCCCCTCTTTTAGAATTCTACCATACACACCATCCGGACCCGCTGCCTTATTCGGGTCAATATGTTCTAGTAAAGATTTAATTTCATTTAACTCAATTTCAAAATGCTGCACACCTATTCATTACATGTATACTAGAGCTATTAGTTTCTAAACTGCTATCCAACTTTTCCTCAGTAAACACTGATGCAAAATAAGCATTGAAAATGTTAACCAATTCCTTATCTGAACTTACTAAATTTCCATCAATAAGCAGAGAGAGAACTAATGTTCACCAGGTTAGGCCTATTTGCTGGCCATTAGAGTAGGTTTACCCTTCATGTCCAAGTTAGGTTAAGTTGAACTAGTTTGCTAGATTTAACATCTTGTTAGATGTATCAAACTAGTTTGACTTAATTAACCTAACCTGGACCCATACTAGCATCCAGCAGTTAGGCCCAACCTTGTGAACAATGGTTATCTTGGCATCTTAATTAAAAAATTTTTTTTTTAAAAAAAGCCTAGAGGTAAATGTACTGCTTTAATATATATATATATATATATATATATATATATATATATATATATATATATATATATATATATATATATATATATATATATATATATATATATATATTTTTTTTTTAAGATACTAAAAATGAGCAGCCTCGAAGGCCATAGCAAATTGACTTTAGTCTGTTGAGTCTGATTTATTTGGGAGACCATCACAAGTCTTGAACTTGTGATGCTTGTATGGATGGCATATGCCCTAGTTGGTGAGGTTCGACTCATAAACAAAACAAAACAAAAAAAAAAAGTTTTTCTTTCTTATCAAGTTCATCCATTTGGGGATTTGCACACTGCCTTTACTCATTCAGATTTTTCTAGCAGGAGAACTAAGACAGTGCTCCTTATATTAAAATTGGTCATTCTGGACTAGATGAACATCTCTACAAATTGCATATGATAGCTTCCCCTTTATGCCTACTTTGTGAGGATGTAGAAACTGCTGAACACTTGTGATGCATTTTCCTAAATACGATATAGCCAGGGAAGAAGTACTTTTAGGGAGTTGGAAACTTCTCTCTTTAATTATAGAAGTCTTTTCATTCAAGGATATCCCGCTATAGAATAACAAAAATTTTGAGTCTTCTCATGAGCACAGGTAGTTTGTATTCATCATCTTCCAACTGTTAACTGCTCCAATGGTTTGTTCCTTTCGTGTATTGGATTTTCTTTTCAAACAAACTGTCCAAGATTCATGAGCAGTTTTGCTCAGTAGTCAGTACTCCAAAAGTATCCAAAGTTAAGGGATGATATGTTGTAAAATCATCATAATTATAAGATTATTTTTATTTAATTTTAAGATTTTTTTTTTTTTTTTAATATGCCAAAATTGTTTTTCATGTTTCAGTATATCCAATTTACTTGATTTAAAATCATTTTTTTTTCTTTATAGTTTCTATATAGGAAAAAAATGCTCCCTTGAACTATAGTATTTCCTTCTTTAATAGTGATTACTTTACATCTGATTGAAGAAAATCATGATGTATGCTTTAAGGAATTCCGGGTTTCAATAGTTATCACAATTAGGAGAGAAAGATAAGACCTGAGAAAATAAGAATATAAGAAAAATAGAGACAAGTCTTATCTAATGGCTTATAAGACTGTTCAAAAATAAATATGATTTACTTTGAATAACCATTCTTAAATTTAAATTTTCATCATGCCCATAAAAACTATAATTACTCTTATGACATGTAATTTGTTTAGCTAAATTATAATCGCAAATATATCAGTTAAATTAAGCATGTAAACCAATTCACTAATATGAAAAAGGTTCATTGAAAATACAACTTTTTAGTGTTAGGAATTCAAATGAAGTCAAGTACTAAATCATAATAAATTGGTTGTTATAAAATTCACCATGTTCAAGCATGACAATACGCTAAGTCAGTTACAACATTACATCTTGTTATTAAATGAGGTCATTTAATAATAGTTTTATTGTAAATGTATTATTATTGTCAAGAATGATTTGAAAAGAATATTTGAAACTTTAAATAATTACTTGAAGTGGAGTCTCTTCAATAATTTTGAATATAGATTTAAGAAATAGTGCTGTAGTAGTAAATAAAAGTTTAAAAATTTTATTTATTTTTTGTTTTTTTTTGTTTTCAGTTTGTAAATTGTATGGAATATATTTCCAATAAAATGAAAATCAAATCTGAAATTGAAGTAAAGGTGGAGGAATTGGATTTTGAATTATGACTCTTATCAACAATGTTCTCTGGTACGGTGTATATATATATATATATATATATATATATATATATATATATATATATATATATATATATATATATATATATATATATATATATATATATATATATATATATATATATATATATATATATATATATATATATGATGCCCAAATTTACCACTTGAAGAGCAGTGTCAACTCTGACCCACTTTGGGTAAAATAACCCAAAAAAATATCATCTGCATTGGCGAGATGTAAAAAGCATCTTTGAATTGTCCCAGAAATAATTGACAAAGTAAAGATTCATAATGATAAGTCCTCAAATGAAGAAAATTTGAGCTCTGAGGATCTTCATATGTGATGAATCCTTTTCCAGTAATGATATGACATCAGTCACAGTGTCTTCAGCATTATCAACTCTTATGTCAAAATATTTGATTAGTCTAAATAAAGTTACTGATGATGATATTTTAGTTGAAGGCACAGATGTTATGAATATCTCTGGAGTTTTTTCACTACTCACAAGTTTCATCATGATCAGATTTTTTTTAATATTCATATATATATTTCTCAGATTTTTCCAGTTTTCCCCAAATTACCTTTTACCTTGTTTTCCCAATTTCTCTCCCATGATAAACCGAGGTGTGAAAAGTTACCCTTGATAATACTATTTTTGACAGTAAGATACTGGGTTTTGGTAAAGTTGAAAGAGAATCTGGAAATATCTGAGAAGGTTTTAGAATAATTAAAGACTTTCTTTAGTGATTGGAAGAGAAATATTAAAGTAGAATATTATGAATCAGAACTGAATTGTACTGATATGAAAGAGGTGAGTGACGTCACTAAATTTCTCTTCATTTATAGTGAGTTTCTTATGTGAGGAGTCATACACTTGGAAAGAATCAAAATAAGGGAATGAAACATTAATAACTTTGAACATGCTGATAATTGTGTATTCTTGGTTGAATCTGAAGAGAAACTTAAGTGTTTGATTTTTTTTTTTTTAGCTAAGTCAAGAATTGTTTTGAAAAGTAAGTAAAAACAGTGGATATGACTTTGTCAAATTGAACTACGAACCATAGATCAAAAAATTTGAGAATGTGAAAAGGTTGACTTATTGTGATGAGAAACGCCAGACCAATTATTTGTTCTTTGTTAGTGTGTGTGTTGCATTGTTTATTAATAATCAGTTTCATTAAATAATTTATTGATTGTTAATCAAATTGTGAAAAATTACAATTTAATATTTAAATTAAAAACTTAAAGTACTTGCAGATATTTTAATATATTAATATGTGATCATTGTAAGTTCTTGTAACTTACTTTAATATTTGATCCCGTAACTCCTGTCCTGAATTAAATTAATTTAATTAAATTTAATTTAATTTAATTAAAATAAAATTTAATTTAATTAAAAAATTTAATTTATTAAAAAAAATAACAAAAAGGTTCTTATTAAAAAGGTTATGAAAATATTTCTATATGATACTCTTTCTTTTCTGAAAGAATAAAAAAAAAAAAAAAAAAATTTGAAGGGAGTTTTTTTTTTTCAAGAAAAATTTCTCACCCCAACTTCAAATGACACTAGTTATTATCTCCCAAACCATACCCCCTACAGAAATTTTACAAGAATGAAAAATCTATATCGTCCTTAATTATCGTCCTTAATTTGATCTTTTTGTTGTGAAAATTAAAAATTTTATTTCAAAAAAGAAGAATCAACAAAATGTCCCATCGAAAACGTCCGCTTCCCCTGAAGCTAATCAAGCCATAGTGACTGAAAGTATAAAACAAAATAATAATTTTGAAATAATTATTCAAGTTTGATACATAGCAATAAAATAACTATGTATAAATACAGGTTATATTTATAATTTAATATCTTACATTTTTTACAAACTTTACCTTAGGTAAACCTGTTGAATAACTATTGTGAATCAGAAAAAAAAAAAAAAAAATCAAAATATTTGTAGTTTTTTCAAACTTTTATTATACAAAATCTGTAATTTTCTGATTTTTTTCTGAGAAAATGCATATAATCATTAATTTAAGTGATTGTTGACTATTCTATTCTTTCCTTATAATTAAATTTATTTTTCTCAACATAAAATTTCAGTGCTTTTAACCTCTTTACAAATTTTAAGCAACCTCTGCCAAATTTGGGAGATCCGGCCATGGCCCCAGCAGGTTCCCTATTCATGGATCTTTATCACACTTAGGCCTGATATTTGGTTGTATTTGTGATTGAGCCACATGCTTAAGAACGTTGGTTCGATCCCGAATGCGGATCATTTGTATATACTACCTAGAAAAGTTCCTCTCCTTGAATAGGGCAATGCCCACGTGATGTGAACTTTTTATAGTAAAAAAAAAAAAAAAAAAAAAAGTCATCCCAGTAAGTTTAATTAGTTTCTTTGTTTTTCTTTCAGGTCTTTCCTTGCAATGAAGGAAATTTTGTTCTGGGGAAAGAGATTAAAAATGAAGATTTAGATGAAATGACATTTATAAAGTCAGAGTTGAGAGAATCTGTGTTAGACGAAGAACTGATGAACAATGATGTCAAAAAATCTGAAAATCTGTCAGTGATAGAGAAGAGTACTTCTGCTCAGTACTTCAAGGTATGTTAATTCAAATTTCAAAGTATGTTAAATTCAAATTTATTATTACTATTTACTCAAATTATGTTCAGGTTACTAATTAAATGAGAAATTATTATTATTATTATTATTATTATTATTATTATTATTATTATTGTTATTATTATCAAATCCATTTCTTTCATAGAAATTTACGACCTTGAGAAATGTTTCTTCGCTGTTGAAGAAAATAAAAGAAAAATGTTCAGATGCAGAATTTGAATCGGATGAAGAGAGATTCTTCGCTCAACTTGTCAAGTCAAAATCTCCTTCGGTTCTTCTCAACAAATTGAGTCATAAGGAATTAAAGGTAAAATTTTAGATTTATAAGCTACATGGCTAACGTTGAAATAATAATTATATATATATATATATATATATATATATATATATATATATATATATATATATATATATATATATATATATATATATATATATATATATATATATATATATATATATAAATATTTGTGTGTAGGAACCCGTGTGTAAGTGTGGGTGTGTGTGAAATGAGTCAGTGTTTGTGTGAGAGGTAGAATGTCAGTGTGAAGTGGTATGTGTGGCAGTGTGTGATTATGAATGAGTGTGTGTTGAGTGATTGTTTGAATGGTTGTGAATGATCGTGGGTGAATACGTGAATGAGTGTTGGTTTTTTGTGTATGTGTGAGTGAATGTTTGAAAAAAATCAATTGTGAATTGTTGTATGATTTTTATATTGATATGAATGTTAATTATATAATTAATTTATTATGATTTCATTTTTATTTTTTATTTTATTTTTAAATGTAAAGTTCCACTTTCAAATTTTGAAATTTGGTGATGCGAAACGTTGAAAATTTGTTTCACTCAAAAAAGAAACTTTTTTTAAAGAGAAAATTTAAATTTAAAACTTCAAAAGATTTTGAATTTTCTTAAACATTCATATTTTTATTTTATCATTATTATTATTATTATTATTATTTTACAGAAACTCATTAACGATGTCTGTGAAGTAGAAAAGAGTTCCAAAGCGAAAAGAACTTCAAGAAGTAAACCTCTGACGTCAGTAACACGTGATCAAAGCCTTAAAAAGAGTCCTCTGAAAAACCTCAGTTGCAATTTTTGTAATTTTAGTTTTAAAAGCAAAAATGAGTTGAAAAGTCATTTAAAAACACATGAAAAAAGGAAGTTTAAATGTGCCCATTGCAGTTATGAAAGTTTTCAGAAAGGAAACTTAAAAATACACTTGGTTACTCATGCAAATATTAAGTTATTTAAATGTTCTGACTGCTCCTATGCATGTAATCGGAAAGCAGATTTAAAAAAACACATGCTTATACATGGAAATGTAAAGTTATTTAAATGTTCTGTCTGCTCCTATGAATGTAACCATAAAAAAAGTATGAAAATTCACTTGTTAAATCATGCAAATGTAAAGTTATTTAAATGTTCCCACTGCTCCTATGAATGTAATCAGAAAGGACATTTAAAAATACATCTGTTAAATCATGAAAATTTAAAGTTATTTAAATGTTGTGACTGCTCTTATGCAAGTAATCGAAAAGCAGATTTAAAATCACACATGCTTACACATGGTGATGAAAAGCTATTTAAATGTTCTCACTGCTCCTATAAATGTAGTCGAAAAGGAAATTTAAAAAGACACATGCTTAGACATTCAAATATAAAATTATTTAAATGTTCTGATTGCTCCTATGAATGCAGTCTTAAAACAAACTTAAAAAGACACATGCTTGTTCATGGAGATGTAAAGTTATTTAAATGTTCTCACTGTGGCTATAAATGTAATCAGAAAGAAAACTTAAAAATTCATATGCTTACACATTCAAATGTAAAGTTATTTAATTGTTCTCACTGCAGCTATGGATGCAATCGTAAACATAGCTTAAAAAGTCACATGCTTATACATGAAAATGTTTAAGCTTGTGATAGCGTTCCCCACAGCTGGATAAAGGAAGTCTTGAAAATCTATTAAGATAAATGATACCAATATAGATTTTATAAGTGAAGGAATGGAAAATAAGTTTAAGATTAAATCATGAAAAGGGATGCATAGAAATATAAAAATAGAGGTATCTTTCAATTTGGGGATTCTCTGTCACCATTGTTGTTTGTGCTCGCCATCAACTCATTAAGTAACCTTATAAACAACTTAGAAAATTGGTACAGAGTTAATGCAAGAAATGAAAATAAGTTAAGTATTATATCCCGCCCGTTTTGCATGGATAACCTAAAATTGTTTGCTCCAAATAAAGAAGAAACCACCACACAAATGAAGGTAGTTAAAGAATTCTCAAATGACATAAATATGCAATTTAAATTAGAGGAATGTCCATTCCTCGCATCTAAGAGAAGGAAGGAGGATAAGAAAGTGAAAATATCACACTGGACCAAACCACCATCACTCAGTTAGACCAGGAAAGCACATATAATTTATCTGGGAATTGAAGAATCTGAAAAAGTCGAACATAAGAAAATGAAAGAAATTAAAGAAAGACTATTTAAAAAAGGATGAAATTAAAATTGAAATGGGAGTTAAGGGCCAAAAACAAAATTGAAGCCATAAAAACATTTTCTGTTCTTATCTTTCACAGCTGTGGGATGATAGAATGGTACCACGAGGATCTAAATCAGCTTGATATCTCAACCCGAAAAATGTTGAATGCGCACAAAATGATATACAAGGGACAGATACTGTCAAGAATGTACAGTGAACGTAAAGGAGGGGGAATGGATCAAGTTTACAAGAAGGAAATTATAGGAATAGGGAAATACCTACCTGGAAATTTCAACAAAGAAATTCATACATTGGGTTTGCTTGCATGAAAGAAATAAACCAGACTCAACCTCCATCATAAAAAAGAAGAGAGACTACTTACAAGTATACAATATAACTAATCAGGTCCAGGGATGGGAGGAAAAAACATCAAAGGCATGGATGAGATTCCTTAAAGATAGATACGGGGAGGAAAGAAGGCAGAAACACATAAATCGATGGAAAAACCAAGTGATGGTTAAACAGTTCAAAGAACTATTGAAAGAGCCACTCATGGACAAGGAAAAATCAGTGGAAGTCTGGTATAGGACAGTGTAGAAAGGCGTATTGCAAGTGCCCTTATTGGAGGAAGTATGCAACGGAAGAGTTCAGAAGAGCAATGTCCATTGTAATAGTGATAGTATTTATAGTGACCCAACAATTTGACGGGCAGAAGAGACTGGATAGAATTAGCGAGTGCGGAAAAGTTGATAAGACGAAAAGCTCTAGATTCCACCTTTTCAAAGAGCTATACACGAGTGCCATTATTTAGTAAAACCACCTTAGATTGTGAGGTGTACTCTATGCAGGGGCGAACAGCACCCGCCATAAAAGATCAAGTAACTGGAGTGGCGTGAAGAAATAACGAAGGTTCCTCAGAACACCTAACCTCTTATAAGCTTGTTTAGAAAGAGAAGTAATGCGATCTTTCCAAGAAAAAGAAATTCCAATGATTTAAGGAGAGATGAAGGTTTGAGTTTTGTGTTTTCGAATAAAATATATATATATATATATAGCTTTGGTAGCTATCTCTTCATCATTACCACACAAGTTGACTGAAAATCTCTAAATCTGGTTCTCAACTTTTTTTGTTACGTTTCCTTTAACTTTTGTTCAGAAGATAATTACCCTTTCCCAACATAATCGAACTCATTAACTCAAAAGGTATTAGAAATATTTTTATATTTTCTTTAAAGCAGACAAACCTAAATATTATATTCAAATATCTATATTAAATGTATATTTCTATTTTGGAAGGTGAATGTTTTACATGGGTTTGGGAGATCATCTTGCACTTATGGGAAGGATCCAAAGTCGAAATAATTTTTATTTTCATCCGATTCTCCTGAAAATTTCAGTATATATAGCTTTTTTCCCGACGAAAAAACTCCATTCCTAACGTTTTTACGAGAGATTTTAAGTTTAGGAGTAATTTTTGAAATTTAAGGTATGTTTAAATCTACGGTGAAGCCCCATAAAAAATTTTTTTGATCTCAAACTTGGTGTGTATATTCAAAAATCTATTGGCTACAAAAACTTCTTACTGAGTTTTGATGTGTGCATAACAGAAAACAGGTTATATGCCCTTACTTGACCAGGTGTCGAAATTTTTTTTTTCCAATTTTGAAAAATTCACACATTCGGACAAAAAAATTAAAAAAAAAAAAAATATGGATTGGACGTCTTTGAAAATTGGATATTGTTTAAAGGAGGGATAGATCTAAAACTTTTATTTAAAACACTTTTAAAATCTATTTGTCTGATTCGAGATACAGCTTATCGAAAATGGCCGAATTTTCGACGAAATTTCAAATTTTCCAAATTTTGAGAGGCTGTATCTCAAATCAAACAATTAGTTTTTAAAAGTGTCCTAAATAAAAGTTTTAGATCCATCCCTCCTCTAAACAATATCCAATTTTAAAAAAAAATTAGAAACATCAATTTTTTTTAATAAATTTTTTTCGGAAGGGTATGTTTTTTTCAATTTTTTTTTCAAAAAAAAATTTTGAACTTCTATAATCAATAACTATCAGTACTTTTCCCAAATGTTTTGTTTCTAATTTGTAGAAATTGGGGCTAAGAATGTACAGGGGAGTTTTTGGATCATTCTGACCATTATTTTACCACTTCTATTTAATCTCTTTTTGAATTTTGACCCCCTATTACTAGTAAACCGTTAGAAACTCAGAAAAACGTCAGAAATCAATAGTTCTTAGATTTAAAAAATGCATATATATTGTAAATTTCAGCTCAATAGCTCAAATAATAAAAAAAAGTTTCGACTTTGGCTCCTTCCCTTATCAAAACTGAGTGAAATGGACCTGAAAACCGTAAAGAAACAATTTTTATTAACAAACTAATAGAATTTATGTCTTTCAAGGTACAAATTTAATTCAATGTTAACCTGTATTCCAGTTAAACTACCAGCAGCATTCGACAAAATAATCTTAATAGATGTCAAAATGAGCGTTTTATTTGTTAAAGAAGGCGTATCTACTGAATAAGAATTGCTTTTCGAAACTTGGTTGGATTAGTTATATAACTGTGATGAGGAACCAGGGTCGTGATCCCCGTTTTGGATGGAGTCGGACTGGGAATCAGAGTTAAGTGACTTTGACTCGAACAAAAGTTTTATCAAAAGGAAAATAAAAGAAATCCTTCAACAATAAATATAAACATTTTATAACTGGGGTAAATCCATATAACAATTTCTAGTTAATATTAATAAGTTAAAAAATAAAAAGTTTTAAAAATTGTTTCTGTATTTGGCTTGAGCTGCGTTTCTTCGTTGCTCATTTTTATGAATCATTTTATGTCGAAAATTTTTGTCTTGTGCTTTTCCGTGGTTCGTATCTTCTTTATCTGAAAAGCACAGTTAAATTTACATTATTATATGAAAATTCGTCTATAACCGTAAAGATTGAAGATACAATCTTCATTAAAATATAGAACAGAGTCCAATATTAAATTTTTTTTTTAATTTTGACCGATTCCGATGAAATTTTCAGTATAAATAGCGTTTTTCTGAGTCTATAACGGTTAAAAAAAAAAATTTTTTGGGGGGGAAATTTGAAATTTGACCCTTTTTCAAATCAATGTTGGGGAGAAACCATTTTTCGGAATGATCTGAAATTTGGACTGTATGTTCAGAATTTTATGGGCTACAAAAGCTTCTAAAAGATTTTTGCTCCCAGAGTTAGAGAAAAAAAAATTTATTAGTCCAAGACTGACCAACTGTAGAAAAATATTTTTTTTTTTAAAAACTACAATTCTTATTTTTGGTAGTTGTAGGGATGGGGCTACAAATTCTTCTCTATTCTTTATTCGATCCGAATCGTTTGTTCCGAGAAAGAGCCCCTCAAACAAGGTCCATTTTTTTAACAATTTTCAAAAACTCCCAAAGTTTGAGAGTCTATATCTCGCTTCAACCAAATAGCATTTAACAATGCACTAAATAAAAGTTCCCTCTCCCTCCTCTAAACAATATTCAAAAATAAAAATATTAAAAGGTAAGAGTTTTTTTTCAAATTTTTTCTCCAGAAGGGTAAGGTTTTTGCAAAAAAAATTTCAAGAAAAAATTCGAGTGCTTTTAACTTTTTTTCTAGACGCGATATCAAAACTGGGGGTTAAGATTGTTCAGTTAAATTTTTAGCTCATGTGGACCAGTGGTTTGACCCCGCTATTCCTTTTTTTTCAACTTTAACCCCAAATAACTTTCAAACAGTTACAGACTCAGAAAAAAACTTTAAATCAACCTAGAACACGTCGGGAAAAATGCAGAAAACTTGAAAACTTCAGCTCAATCGATCAACAAATTTTTAAAAAATTTAAGAAAAAAAAAAAAAAAAAAAAAAAAAAAAAAAAAAAAAAAAAAAAAAAAAAAAAAAAAAAAAAAATTCTTTTTTAAAAAAATGAGTGATATTAATCTAATAATAAAAAATATGAGAATAAATGATTTTACATTTTCCTCCGTGAACCCTTCGTCCACTCGCATCATCACTCTCTTGGGCACCCTGTCTCCATTGTTTCCCACTGTGTTTATTCGTTTTTGTTGAACTCTTCTGTGCGTATGACGCTGAACTGTTGTTGGAAGTGTCTTCAGAGCCAACGTCAGCAGCACTTGAAGATTGATACCTGAAAAATGGGATATAAACACTAAGATAACGTACGATAAACTTTTGCTTATACAACTGTCCTATCATACAAAAAAATCCAACGGTCATACTCCCAATATCTTACCCTTTATTCCTAAACTGCTTATTGAGTCTTCTGCGCTCCATCCTCCTCCGTGTGTCCTCGGGATTCTCACAGAAGGGCTCGAATGAAGGTCTTATAGGATTCCTTTCACCTTGTTGATGGTCATTCATATCTGAAGTATTTTGGTTATCTTCTCTAAACGATACATTTCTACGGGAGCCTCCTCCTCCACCTCTGCTTCCTATTGGAATTTGTGAAGGAGAGTGACTGAGATGAGTTCCATTCCTCGCCTCTTTCAGCATAGACACGTCTTTGTGAGGCGTTGGCTCTGAAATTGCAAATGAATAGTAATACTAGAGACATGAGAACTGAGAGTGAATAGTTGGAGTTTGTTACAGTAGTTAAGGTAAGGATAATAATACATAAAAAGATGACATTGCAAAATTACCTTTTAAATTTTTCTCCTTTGAAGTTACCCCCTTCAGAATGAGGAGATTTGCCTCTTCCTGCATATGAAGACCCTTCATCAACCCCTTCTGCCATTTCCTCTTGGGTGTGAAACTCCGACTTTTCTTGCTGTGTTTCTTCCTCATCTTCCTCGTCAAAGAAATTCAAGGATGGGGTGTTAAGGGCACCGCGTCCCCTAATGGTCGGTATCCTAATAATAATAATAATAATATATATATATATATATATATATATATATATATATATATATATATATATATATATATATATATATATATATATATATATATATATATATATAAGCAAATTTACGCAAGACACAAACAAAACATTTCGAGCGCACCTTTCAAATCGCCGGCCCATCGGCAGCGAAACTGTCCACATCTCCAGCCTCATTATCAGCGTAGGTATCGTCGTACTCATCGTCATAATCGGCCTCAGACGTCGAGAGTCCTGCCAACGAAGTGTATTTCTCTTCGTCTTCGTAAATGCTGTAACCGTGACTCCATTCGTATTGTTCAACAATATTTTTCATCTGAAATAATTTTTAAAAAAAATCACAATAATAATTAAAATCCCTATCAGCAGCTAGCTAGCTAGGCTCTCTCTCTCTCATTATTATTATTACAGTATCTTTATACATTCACCTTCAGATGGAATATCTTTCAAAAAAAATTTCTATCGCCCCCAGGGCAAGCACTTCCAATCAAGTTTTACTATTTTTTTTCTTCTTGCTTGTTTTTAAATTGCTAATCCTTCTGAGTCTTTTAAAATAACATCCCCTCCATTATTATTACACTTTTTTTATAAAATAAAATAGAATAAATGAAAGAACAAACCTTCTGCGTGAGATCAGGATCCTTTTCGTATAAGTTTCTTGAAGGAGCAGCCTTCCCCTTATGAATTTTTTCTTTCCTCACATTTGCAGGTTTTCTGAAGACGTCAAACTCGTCGTCGTCGTAAATGTTCAAACGGTTAGAAAGGGTTCCGCATTCATAGGGTTCTTCCTGGTTCTCAACCAAACTTTCTGTCAGCTAAAATATATATATATATATATATATATATATATATATATATATATATATATATATATATATATATATATATATATATATATATATATATATATATATATATATATATATATATATATATATATATATATATATATATATATATATATATATATATATATATATATATATATATATATATATATGCTCCATCATTTTTAAATTACATGCTTCCAGTTTCTGATTAGTCTCAACACCCATTTATTGTATAAGAACTTTAACAAAGATAATAATAATAATATGCTTACTTTTTCCCTTTGTGATAAACTATTTTGAGATGATTCCTCAGACAAGCTCCTGGAGGAAGAGGATGTTGAACTTTCCATAGTCTCTTTCATGCTTCTGTCCAAGGCGTCCAAACATGGTGGTAAATTATCTTCTAAAATAGCATTAAGAACCTCTTCTCCAGAAAAACTATAATACCTGCGAGGGAGGGAAGAAGAGTCACAATAATTAGAGAAGTTATTTAATTATATAAGTTATATAATTTGTGAAATTATATAGTTTTAAGTGTCCACTGTTCAAAGGGCAGTCACCAAAGCATCACAGAAGATGAATGGTCTTCGTGTTGTAAGTGGTTGTGATGTCAAAGAGCTCATAGGAAAAGAGTGGACTCAAACATCGCCTTGAACAAAGGCAGGAATAGAGGGAGAGTCCAGAACAATCTCAGAAGCTCCCCAGTGACATATATATATATATATATATATATATATATATATATATATATATATATATATATATATATATATATATATATATATATATATATATATATATAATAAAATAATAATAATAATAGACACACCCACAGTAAGGTTTTGAGAATGGAATCATATTAGCTAGAGGTTAAGATTTCCAGAGATGGTGGAGAACCCTGAGTTATATGGTGGATTAGAGAGTGATGGAACTGAGTCCAATGTAGCCTCTACTGGGATAGGAAAGAAAGTCCTAGAAACAACTTCCGAGGTGTTTAGGGTATTTTTGCTGTTTGAGGGGAATTTCCAACCATATCGTCACTCGGAAACCAAAGCCTTTAGCATCCTCCTGCCCTATTGGGGGCCAAAAAATATTGGGTGCTAATCCAGAATGATGGTTGTCTCCACCTTCATTTGAAACATTAATTTCATTCTTGATTTAGGAACAATTCTCCTTTCCTCTTAAGCATATATATATATATATATATATATATATATATATATATATATATATATATATATATATATATATATATATATATATATATATATATATATATATATATATATATATATATATATATATATATGATAAACCTAATGACGTATGCACCTAAAAATTAATTGCAAATACATTTTGCCAACACCCAAGAAGTTCTCCTCAATCTCTACCCTTGGTGGGGGGCTATGGATATGGCCTCGGAAGAGCCCACCCCAGTTGTCTACATCTGGGTCCCTATGTATCACATGGCACGGTACGCACAGCCTATGATTATATACCAAGGTTTGGGACAACTTCCCGTGGTTGTAAGTTCCATCCAATGAGTGGACTAATCAAATGTGAAATGAATAATTTTTCATTTGTACTATCATCATCCCCGCGGGAATTGGAAGTCAACATGGACATAAGACACCTACACGTACCGCAGCTCAAAGTATACCAGGAATATGGAATTTGACCCTTAGTAATGGGAACTGGGATACGAACATCAATACATATAGAGAAGAAGGAAAAATAATCCGGGAAAATAGAAAACAAAAAAAATTATAACAGCAATAACAAAATAATGACAGTATAAATAATGACAATAAAAAGCGTTAACAATGAAAAGAAATAATAATAAATTCAATAAAAAAAAACTAGTAATAATAATAATATAAAAAAGATATTTCGCAGATGAACTTTGAAAAAGGTATCTGAGCCCCTCCCAACACAACAAAGTGGTTATGTTCACGGGGGTTTCCAAATAATAATAATAATAATAATAATACCTTAGACATTCTTTAATAAATCCACTTCCGAGTTCTGGAAAGAGATCTTGAACACCAGACACTAATGACTCCACTTCGACAGGAGAGAGGGAATTAGTTTGTCCAGCATAATACCCATTCATGCCGCTTGTATCACCAAAAGGAACCTTTAAAAATAAAATTAAAATCCTCATGACATTGTTTACTCTGTTTCATCTTATATATTGAGAACCTCTATATGTTAAAGATCTTACTCCTTCGTTGGGTAACCACAACTGCCCTACCTCATTCTTTTTCGCTATTTCCTCCTCTTCACTTGGTTCATCACCCTCTTCCAATACCATAGAACTACTCACTTCATTCACGATCGACTCGACAGCTTCTTTGATAAATGTTAGCGTCGTTAAATCAGCTCCTTTTTCCTGTCAACAATAATAATAATAATAAATAATAATAATAAATAAATATATATATATATATATGTATATATATATATGAAAAATAATTAATAAAAAATAGATTAAAAAACCTGCATAACAAACCTTAAAATATAAGATATCTGCACTAAGGTCATAACTTGCATTATAGTCTGTGATGAAAACCTTTTCTTCAACACTCGATGTCAGAATATTTGAAAAAGACTCGATCTTTTCACTCAATGTTTTTGCATTCCAAGTCACTAAAAAGGAAAGAAAGACCATCACAATTGAAGTTAAGTAAAATCTTTACAGAAAATAAAGACTCAAGACCTAAGCCTCTAAAATATCAACTTAAAGTGGTGGTGACGTGACCAACCCATTGTGATTTCATTTAAAAGTACGATAATGAGAAAATTATTCAGTAGGTCGCAAAATTTTTTAAGATAAAAAATATTTAACATTCTACCATAAATATCTTAAATAATTAAATCGGTATGTCTGGCAGTGCAACATATGATCACAATAACATGTTATTAGAATGTCATGTAATTAATAAGACAAAATGAGGCAATTAGGATAGCGTGTTGAAATAAGTTTTGTCTATTTCTTTTAAGCAAATTAATTCTAAATGTTTAAATTTTTTTTATTTGTTTTTTTTTTTTTTTTTTTTTTTTTTTTTGCTTACCTAAGACAAATATAATTAAGTATTTCTCTGAAGATGGTAAGGATAGACAACCTGACGACATCCAATTTCTCCCTCAATTCCCGCTTAATCGCCAATTCTTCTAGCTGCATGTCTTTATCAGTTGAAAGATGGTCAACTAGTTTGGGAACAGCACGTTCATAAAATGATGATAACCTATCAAAAATAAAATTTAATCATAACTTAATTTCATCAATGGCTCCATCAGACAAAGGAACACTTTGTATCCAGTCATTTTAATTCTTCTTTTTGATATGAATGAAATATAAATTAAAAA
Source organism: Armadillidium nasatum (assembly GCA_009176605.1). NCBI lineage: Eukaryota > Metazoa > Arthropoda > Malacostraca > Isopoda > Armadillidiidae > Armadillidium > Armadillidium nasatum. The sequence continues at coordinate 26,596 of SEYY01004248.1, forward strand.
TCTAACTAAAAATCATTAACCACACACAGTTTTCAATAGGATAGAATATTAGCATGAGTTTTATTTATATATCCATCCACATCTTTCAAATTAATCTACAATAAAAAATTGAAATAAAGAGAATTATGTATTATTATTTTCCTTTATAACTCGAGAGAGGATTTAAAAATGATAATTAAATTGATAACTTAAAGGCCAAAATCACAAGATACCAAAAGGGTTATTTAAAAGGCCAAAATCACAAGATACCAAAAGGGTTATTTAAAAGGCCAAAATCACAAGATACCAAAAGGGTTATAAAAGGCCAAAATAAGTACCAAAAGGGTCAAAGTCTTTTACATGGAATGTTTCGCAAGCTTTTGGAAATATAGTGAGGAATGCTTGTAAAGAACAAAAAGAATCCATCATGTATTCAATGATATCTCCCAATTCCTCCAAACTCATCTTGGACTCTTCAGAAGCTAGTGAACAAGGTACAAGCATACCTTCACTAACGCCCAACTTCTCCTCCAGGTTCTTAAGGACCTGCAAAATTAAACGGAAAAAATCAAGTTACAAAGAACAACTTGTGAATTGCAGTAACATGATAAAACTGAACATATAGATTTTGATCAATGAACACACCCACATTTTGAACATTGAACACACCCACACTTTATTGAAGTCCTTCTCTCTATAGCACTAAGCCTTTTAAAACATTCACACTTAGTAAAGCTAAATTTTAGACTAGCAAAGGACACTTAACAACTGAATAAAAAAAATTACTTGTGAAAAATACTTACAAATCACTTACCGAAAAGAGAGAGAGAGAAAATTCACTAAGGTCATTATAATATTTGGGTTGATGAGTAAAAACACAACTTAAAAGTCGCTCGAGTAAAGGACTATTTGAGATACCATACAAA
>SEYY01004248.1:32500-41017 GCA_009176605.1 Armadillidium nasatum
AACCGCTTTTCAACTGCAAATTCAATCTCACAACCTATATATATATATATATATATATATATATATATATATATATATATATATATATATATATATATATATATATATATATATATATATATATATATATATATATATATATATATATATATATATATATATATATATATATATATATATATATATATATATATATATATATATATATATATATATATATATATATATATATATATATATATATATATATATATATATATATATATATATATATATATATATATATATATATGGCAATGAAATCTAGGGTAAAAAGTTACAATGTTTCAGTTAACTATAAACCCTCAATCTGATAAATCTAAACGCTGTACATTAGCTATGTTTGAAATTTTTTTTCCTTTTTTTGGCAAATCCAGAAGACAAGACAAAAGAGAATTCCACAAAACAGATGTGGCTGGCTAAGACGGAATCAGGCACCACAGTTGACAAACATAGAGTTCCCTATGTATTTTCAGTACTCACAAAATTTGTGTGTAGACAATGCACCAGTTAATAATAATAACAATAATAATAATAATAATAATAATAATAATAATAATAATAATAATAATAATAATAATGACTGACGGGATGGATCATAAAGAAAATTTCTACAAGAGTAAACAATGATCATTTCAATTAAAAAAAAAATTTCTTATTGTGGCAATATATTATTTTTATCATTATTATTATTATTATTATTATTATTATTATTTAATAAAATAAAAAATTAATAAATAAAATAAAATGAAGCAGCCAATCTAAATTACAAATTGTGGGATTAATAACAGATTTGAGTCATTCTTTCTCTGTTGGTTGTACAAAATCACAAATTTTGAATTTCACTTGTTAGTGAAAAAGTAAATTTCAATTTTTGACTCACACAACTCTTATTAATGAGAAATATATTAATGACATACAGAATCCATCACCTGGAAACAGGAACTTAAAGACTTGACCAGTTTTTAAGGACAATCAAATTTAGGCAAGTTCATATCTGTAGTTGAGTCCAGCTATATTTTAACAATGTTTCAATAATCTTTTTAAAAGCTTGTAGTTTCTGCTCTTTCCAAACAAAAAGAAAAATTTTTTGAGATTTTTTAAATTCCCAACTACCCACTACTAATTTCACTGTAAAAAAAGAAACTGATGCCTCCTTACCATTCTCCGACCTAAAGATCTCCAGAAGGAAGCATGAATATTCCTCAACCATATACAGAAAGACCTTCTCTCTAGGATTTAATTTCTTTAGTCATATTACTCTAACTTATAAATGCAATACTACTTTTTAGAGCCTTCCTCCTTTCCCAACATAAATAAAGAGTCCCAGTTTTTAACAGAATTCTTCAATCACAATTTATATCATATTTCCTTAATTTCTAAGTTCATTAACTCATTCCTCATCAACAATTAATTATCTACCAACCAAACCAATTCTCACAGCTGAAAGAAAAATTTTATATGTCAAATTATATTTTTGACTATATGTACCACAGACTAAATAAAGATCTATCTAGTATACTGTCCCACCATTACCTGCAACTACATAATTTGTTTTGTTTTTTATCCAACTACACAATAATTAACCATTTTTATTGTATGCCTACTGCCTAATTGGTCAATTTCCTTATCTGTGCAACCTTTATATATATATATATATATATATATATATATATATATATATATATATATATATATATATATATATATATATATATATATATATATATATATATATATATATATATATATATATATATATATATAGCCCAACTGAGAAATTTGTTGATAAGAGTCATATTCCAAATCGAATTCTTCCAACTTTATTTCTTTTTCAGATTTCATATCCATTTTATATTCCAAACAATTAATAAACTGAAAGCAGAAAATTAAAGTGAATAATAAATATCTTAAAAAACCTTAAAATTTTAATAAAAAACTGATTTTCAATACTTTTGCACAGAAGACGGGAAATACAATAAAAATAAGAATAAAATCAAACATTTTACCCAAAAACACCTATTCATTATATTCAAGTAGCAAATATATTATACTTTTCACTAATATTATACATCTTCAACACCAACAAAATTCGCATAACGGCCATACGTACAAGGCGCCAAGAAAAAAAAAAAATTTAAAATAATAACAAATGCATGGTTGCCAAAACTACTGAAAAATAGTTAACATAACTTTCAATGTTGTTAGAATGTAAATTAATATTTATTTCGTACAAAAAAATCAAATATATATATATATATATATATATATATATATATATATATATATATATATATATATATATATATATATATATATATATATATATATATATATATATATATATATATAGTTACCAGATGTCCCATATTTTCCAGAACAGTCGCATTTTCAAATCATTTATTAAAACTTTATGATTAGTGCGTAAAATATTAATATTTTTAATTTTATTTCAATAATTAAATGTTATTTCAATATTTTCTTTTGTTTTAACACTGAGATCAAATATCACAACAAGCCATCGTCACTTTTGTCTATAACAGCTTCAAAACTCACTACGAGAAGTTGCAAGGTTTTCCAATATTAAATTTCTTTGTTAGAAAATTTAAACAAAAGAATAAAATAAAAAAATATAATAATTGTAATAATAGTAATAATAATAATAATAATAATAATAATAATAATTAATAATAATAATAATATTTAGTAATATTTTTGTCTTGATAAAACTGCGATTTCAACTCATTCACAGAGAAACGAACGCAATTTTTTTAACGTTTTTCGTATTATTAAATTTTTTTTTTTTAAAGATTTCGGCTATATATATATATATATATATATATATATATATATATATATATATATATATATATATATATATATATATATATATATATATATATATATATATATATATATATATATATATAACAACAATAGCTACGACAATAACAATAACAACAATATAAGCAACAACAAAAACAACAAAAATAGCAACAATAATAACTAACAAAAATAACAATTGCAACAACAATAACAATAACAAAAAATAATAAAAACAATAGCAACAACAATACCAACACCAAATTTGTATGAAGTCACTGCTTCTCGAGAGCAAAGAGTTGCAAGTTTTTCAACATTACATTACTTTTTAAATGGATTTTCAAAATCTTTAGTTTAGTTTATTTTTAATTTTATTAAAATAATTAATAATAATAATAGTAAAATAATAATAACAATATAATAATAATAATTATAGTAATAATAATAATAATGATAATTTATTGAGTTTGCTGGCAACTTTCATTACTTGAATTTTTCGTTCTCGGTGATTCCTTCTACCTCTTTCGTAAGGTTTTGCCCCCTTCCTATGTACACACACACACACACGCACACACAAACAGATTATATATATATATATATATATATATATATATATATATATATATATATATATATATATATATATATATATATATATATATATATATATATATATATATATATATATATATATATATATATATATATATATATATATATACCCTTACGAAAATTAACATCTGCATTCGCACATTCGAAAATTCAACATCTGCATCCGCAGTTGAGTTGAAAAAATTTTGCATCTGCATCTGCAGTTGAAGATAATTTGCACCTGCACCTCCATATGCAGTTGAAGAAAACTTTGAATCTTCATCTGCAGTTGAAGATAATTTTGCATCTGCATATGCAGTTAACGAAAATTGTGCATCTGCAGTTGAAAATAATTTTGCATGCATCTGCAGTTCAAGAGAATTTTGCATCTGCAGTTAACGAAAATTTTACATCTGCCATTGAAAATAATTTTGCATCTGCAGTACAAGATAATTTTGCATTTGCAGTTGACGAAAATTTTGCATCTGCATCTGAAGAAAATTTTGCCTCTGCAGTTCAAAATAATTTTGTATCTGCATCCGCAGTGGAAGAAAATTTTGCATCTGCATCTGCACCCGCATCTGCAGTTGAATAAAATTTTGCATCTGCATCTCGCAGTTGAAGAAAACTTTGAATCGTCATCTGCAGTTGAAGATAATTTTGCATCTGCATCTGCAGTTAACGAAAATTTTGCATCTGCAGTTCAAGATAATTTTACATCAGCACTTGAAGAAAATTATGCATCTGCAGTTGACGAAAATTTTGCACCTGCATCTGCAGATAAAGGTAATTTTGCATCGGCAGTTAAAGATATTTTTGCATCTGCATCCGCAGTTGACGAAAACTTTGCATCTGCATCTGTACTTTAAGAAAATTTAGCATCTGCAGTTGACGAAAATTTTGCCATTTGCATCCGCAGTTGACGAAATTTTAGCATCGGCATCCACAGTTGAAAATTTTGCACCTGCATCTGCAGTTGAAGATAATTTTCATCTGCAGTTGACAAAAACTTTGCATCTGCATCCGCAGTTCAAGAAATTCTTGTATTCGCATTCGCAGTTGATGAAAATTTTGCAAAAGGCTTAAATAGAAATATCATATACTAATAATAATAATAATAATAATAATAATAATAATAATAATAATTATAATAATGATAATAATAATAATAATAATAATAATAATAATATAATATATAATATATATATATATATATATATATATATATATATATATATATATATATATATATATATATATATATATATATATATATATATATATATATATATATATATATATATATATATATATATATATATGTGTGTGTGTGTGTGTGTGTGTGTGTGTGTGTGTGTGTACATTAGGTGTTAGGCTTTTGCATTAAAATTGGCAGGCCTGTGTTTGTATTTATAAGAAAATACCGTACTAAAAAAAAAAATAAAATAAAATAAAATAAAAAACGGGGAGGGAAGAAGGAAGGAGGTAAGGAGAGAGGGAGGGAGGGAGGAGAGGGAGGAGGGAGGGAGGGAGGGAGGGAGGGAGGGAGCAAAAAAAAATTGTGTATTTTTATTGTAAGTGCTATGAAATAAATATGCGAAGCAAGTCGAAACCCTGCTCCTCCCAAGTAAGTACCTGTGTCATTGTAATATATATATATATATATATATATATATATATATATATATATATATATATATATATATATATATATATATATATATATATATATATATATATATATATATATAGAGAGAGAGAGAGAGAGAGAGAGAGAGAGAGAGAGAGAGAGAGATATATTTTTTAAGTTTAAAAAAAAAAAAAAAAAAAAAAAAACGTACCTAACATACGGCGTTTAGATTTGTCAGATTGAGGATGATATAGTTAACTGAGACTTATAACTTTTTACCCTAGATTTCATTACCATATATATATATATATATATATATATATATATATATATATATATATATATATATATATATATATATATATATATATATATATATATATATATATATATATATATATATATATATATATATATATGGTCAGACTTCAGTTTGAGCCACCTACATATTTAAAAACTACTAAACGTACGTAAAAAAAGGATTATATTTTTAGAATCCGTTCGGATTAGCACCAAAATTAAGTTTGTTAGTTCATCAATTGTCGTACAAAAACATTTTTTTTAAATTTATCTTCAAATATTTTATAATTTTCTCACCACCTCACCCAAAATTCGACAGATTCTAAAAATGCTTTTTTTTACGTAGGTTCCGTAGTTTTTGAAATATGTGTGTATAAGTGCAGGCTGACCACTATATATATATATATATATATATATATATATATATATATATATATATATATATATATATATATATATATATATATATATATATATATATATATATATATATATATATATATATATATATATGTGTGTGTGTGTGAGAGAGAGAGAGATACCTGTTACAATGTTTTTATATTAATTACAAAATTCCTATATATTGTGATACAAAATATTAATAAATGTTAATTCATAAAATTTTATTTCAATATCCCCTATTTTTTCTGGCACTGCAACTGCACCACCCCATCCACCCTCAACAAGTATTTGTCGTAAACTGTGTAAAAAATTTCCAATGCACACGTAGCTAGCTAGCTATGAACGAAAAATCAGTTGTCAATTTTTCAATATACATTATTTTTTAATTCATTTCCAAATACTTCATTTAGATTTTTGTCCTAAAATTTAAATAAATAATAATAATAAAATGCCACTACTATTAATAAAATAATAATAATAATAATAATAATAATAATAATATAATAATAATAATAATAATGCATTTATTAAAAATTACTGGCAACCAACCCATCCAAAACATGCAGAGAGAGAGGTGTGTGTGTGTGTGTGTGTGTGTGTGTTATTGTTATTATTGTTATTGTTGCTGCTGATATTGATGTTGCTATTGTTATTGTTGTAGCTATTGTTGTTATATATATATATATATATATATATATATATATATATATATATATATATATATATATATATATATATATATATATATATATATATATATATATATATATATATATATATATATATATATATATATATATATGTGTGTGTGTGTATGAATGTATGTATCTGTCAGTGCTCTCAAAGCAGCAACAAGAAAAGAAATTTTGACTCGATAATGTTTGTCGTAATTGCCAGTCGTCACCTTTTGTATTATTATTATAATTATAATAATTATTATTATTATTATTATTATTAGTATAATTATTATTATAATTATTACTATTACTATTTATTTTATTTTATTTATTTATTTATTTAGCAGTGAACGAAAAGCAATTTCCAAAAATTAATAATTTAAAAATATAAATGCAGTTAATTGGCAACTTTCCCTGGGAGTCCGAGACAAGAAGCTGCATTTGGAAATTATTTGTTTTTATTATTTATTATTTATTATTTATTTATTATTATTAAATCTTTACATTAATTTTAAAATACAATTTGGAAATTATTCATTTTCTTTTCAAAATAAATAATAATAATAATAATAATAATAATAATAATAATAATAAATTACAAAAAAATGACTGCTTTTGCTTCTGGCAACACTTATTTATTTTAACTAAATGTTAGCGATTTTTGGCTTCTCCCCGTACGTTTTTCGTTCTGCAAAGTTTCTTTAATAATTGTTCCAGCAGTGAATTCACACACACACTTATATATATATATATATATATATATATATATATATATATATATATATATATATATATATATATATATATATATATATATATATATATATATATATATATATATATATATATATATATATATATATCGTTTTACCAGCACTCACTGGCATATCAGAGTCCTTTACACGGAAGGGGCAGAATTATTAAATAATAAAAGAAAACTCACCCAGCCAGCCTCCTAACGCAGATCTAACGTAGGTGGGTGGGTGAGTGAGCCCAGATAGAGAATCTAAGAAAGAGAGGATGTTAGTTAAATACAGCAGGAGTAAAGTATTGGTATCGGTAGTGGTATCGGTAGTAATATCGGCAAGTATCGGCATATTTTCAGGTTTCGGGTATCGGCTTCGGGAAATTGTTAGGTATCGGAAAAAATTTTGGTATCGCTCATCCCTAATATATAAATATATATATATATTTGTGTGTGTATGAGAGAGAGAGAGAGAGAGAGAGAGAGAGAGAGAGAGAGAGAGAGAGAGAGAGAGAGAGAGAGAGAGAGAGAGAGAGAGAGAGAGAGAGAGAGAGAGAGAGAGAGAGAGAGAGAGAGAGACAGAGACAGAGAGAGATTTCAATGAAGTAAAAATACTTAGCCAAAACTGTTGCTGCATCTTTTTTTTTTTTTTTTTTTTTTTTTTTTTTAAATTTTTCAAATGTCGTACATTATTATTATTATTATTATTATTTTATTATTGTTATAATTATTATTATTTATTTAAATTTTATAACAAAGATAAGATAACTTATATAAGGGAGTTGAAGAATCAGATGATATCTTAATATAAAAGGAAAAAAATATAAGAACGAACAATTTGCGTTCGAATGAGTTGAAATCAGTTGTAAAAAGGAGTCTATTGCCACAAACTATTACTAAAATTTTTTATTATTATTATTATTACTATTATTGCAATTATTATTATTTTTTTTTTATTATATCATTATTATTTTTATTTATTTAAATTTTATAACAAAGAAATTATAGGAAAGGTTTGAAACAATTTCAAAAGTAATGTAATTGATATTCGAAAACGTGGCAACTCTCTCTTCTTTAAATATATATATATATATATATATATATATATATATATATATATATATATATATATATATATATATATATATATATATATATATATATATATATATATATATATATATATATATATATATATATATATATATATATATATATATATATATATATATATATATAGGTGTTTCAAATAGAATTAAAATAGGGAATAATTGGAGGAGATATAAATGGAGGCATCTGAAAATTGAATT
>SEYY01004249.1:0-10239 GCA_009176605.1 Armadillidium nasatum
GATCTCAGAGAAGTTATTCAAAGGAAGTGTCATGGAGAAGTTGGAGTAAATATTGCTTCACTTCCACGTCAAAACACCACTGTAAAAACTTTTCTGGGAGAACAAACCAGAACAATGTACTCCATTGATCAGGAGTTGAATTTATGTTGTGGGTCAATACCAAATTCCAGCTCTTGAGGATCCCAATCTTGAAGTCGGTTTTGAAGTCAAGGGATTGATGGGAGGCATATAAATATACGAAGAAATAATTTTAAGATAGCTGATCAATTCTATCAAGGCCGTCATGGTGACATTGTCAACAATGTAGAATGTATTCTGGGAATAGACGCTCTATATCTCATGAAGCATTTTAAAGTAGTCAATTGTTTAAGAGGGAGTGCTATTGATTCTTGCCATGGTTTCGTTCCATTCGGACCAGTTCGTAAATTTTTAACTCCTTCTCAAATTGAAGTCATATTTGGAGAAGATAATTCGAATAGTCCTCAAAGAAAGAGGACCTCCTGACAACAAAAAGATTCCAGCTTGTTGTCTCCATCTCTTCTCAAATCTGTCAAAAAAATTCCCGAAAACATCGTTAATCTCATAGTGGATCCGTCTCCTTCCTATTTCGATCCATTGATTCATACTCACTCAGACTTGGAACTTGATGTCGGCATAGAGAACATCTATAAATTGGAATCCATTGAAATAAACGAAGAAGCCGACCAAGGTTCCATCGATACCATCTTCGAAAGTAGATTCCATGAGAGTATTGAATATAAGGAAGGTAAGTATCATGTTGAGATCCCATGGTATGAAGAGATATTGAAAGCTGTGCCTTCAAATCATCAGGTAGCATTAGCTGCTCTGCATCGTGTGACACATAAACTTCATAACCAAGGTCTCATTTCGGCATATGGAGACATATTTCGTCAGTACCTGGCTGATGGCATCATCGAGCCCGTCCATGTGTCTCCAAAAGAGTTTCATCGATACATATGGATCCCTCATAGGCCTGTTATTAAGACTGCAGAACAAGTCACAACGAAAATTCGCCCAGTCTTTAATTGCAGCCTTCGCATCGGGAATAGTCCATCTTTAAACCAGGCTTGTTATCCTGGTGTAGATCTGATGGCATCTTTATTTCGATTGTTGCTTCAATTTCGTACAAACAAATATGTCGTACTAGCCGACATTTCGAAAGCCTTTTTGCAGATTCGTCTTAAAACAGATGAAGATCGTAATCGATTCTGCTTCTTCTGGGAAGAAGGAGGTGTGCTTCATACCTATCGTTACACCTCTATCATTTTCGGGCTATCAGTAAGTCTTTATATATTGGGAGCTGTTATAAAGCACCATGCAAAACAGTATCCCCCAGATCTCTGTTCTTACTTATTAGAAAATAATTTATATATGGAATTTTATATTCCAATTTCTATAGACAATTAAAATTTTGTCAGAAACACTCAAGAATGTGTGAAGGTGGATTCGATTTATGTAGTTGGAATTCAAATAATCCCGAATTAAAAGAAATTTTCGAGGCTAACCAAAAATTAGTAAAACACCAAAGCTCAGAAGAAAGAGTTTTGGGATATCTTTTCGACACCTCATCTGACATATCAGATTGAGTGATTTTGAAATAACTCGGCCAATTCGAAACTCAACTTCTCTCTCTCAAAGTTTTCGATATCTAAATACGTCGTCTGAGAGGTTATTGGATAACCTCTGTTTTCTAAGGAATCATACTATTCGAATGCAGGAAGAACCTTTTCCGAAAGAGCTAGAAGAGTCTTCGTTAAATGAACCACCACCAGTTTTAGTAAACAATTTAAATTTATTTCTAGATGATTTAGAGCTCATTAGAAGCAAAGGTAGATTGGCTCGTTCTAATTATTATGACTTTGATGTTTTAAATCCGATCCTGATGGGGAAAATCATCATTTGACATTTCTTTTTATTCGAAACGCCCATTTTGATTGCAAACATCTTGGCATTCAAGCCACTCTAACCAACATTCGTCTGAGAGGTTATTGTATCACCTCTGCTAGAAATACTATTCGAAAAGTCATATCAGAATGCATAGTGTGCAAAAAATACAACAGTTTTGCATTCAATTATCCTCGCTTCACAAATTTTTCAAAAGCTCAAGTGGAACTTTTTCGGCCTTATAAGAATGTGGGTGTAGATTATACCAAACATTGGTGGGTGAAAGTAAAAGGATCACCTCAATCTCAAAAAATGTATATCTTAATTTATACATGTCTTAGCATAAGAGCTATTCATTTAGATTTGGTTCCTGATATGTCTTCAGAATCATTTGTAAAATCATTTCAACGTTTTGTAAATCTCTATGGAGTGCCAGATGCAGTTTATAGTGATAATGCACGTTCCTTTATACAAGGCGTGAATTCATTCGAGTCATTTGTGGTTTCAGAGAATGGAAAAGAGTTTCTTCGTAAAAATCAAATAAACATCATAGAGTACCACTTTACAGTCCGTGGACTGCTAGCCTGTGGGAGAGAATGGTGAAAGTGGTCAAAAGCTGTCTACTGAAGACAATTGGAAGATCTTCTGTCGAATATTTCAGCTTTATAACAACTCTCTCAGAAATAACTGATGCTATAAACTCTCGTCCTCTGAATGATGTGATACCTCTCACACCAAATTGCTTTTTAAAACCACATTCCAGAACAAGTATGGTAATAAGAAAAGAAGATAATTCTGATCTTATGGCGATGTCTCCGTCATCGTCTCGAAATGCTTTGATTAAAGCCCTAAAAAATCATCTGATAAATTTGAAGATTTTAGAACAAGGTGGTACGAGGAATATCTATTAAGCCTTCGAGAGACCTGTCGAGATTTATATCAAACCAGATGGGATAATCTGGTTAAGGTCGACGATGTCGTGTTGATCCGCAGTCCTGTAAAAGACAGGCCATTTTGGCAAATGGGAATCGTCACTAAATTGATGTATGGAGATGATGGAAAAGTTCGATCAGTCTTCGTGAAGACACCAGGAGGACAAATCAGCCTATATCCTGTCAAACTTTTGTATCTCCTGGAACTTTCTTTAACCCACAGTGGGTCATCTCAACCATCTTCTACTTCAACCGGATCAATGCCTTCGTCAGCTGTATCCTCAATGCCTGGGACATCTGCTCAGCCTACCACTTCGATATCCCGTCATTCAATGGGAACACCTTCGAGAACTGTCAGACCAGTTCGGAAAGCAGCTGTGACTGCAAGAGTGCACTTCAGAGAAGAAGACTCTGACTCCGAATCTGAATAAAAATAAAATTTCTCCAGGGTAGTGAGTATTCTTTAATAAAAAAATGTAAGTATAAATCATTTACTTTTTCTTTTAATGACTCCACCCAAAAGGGCTGGAGCCATCCCTCCCCCTGGAGGATTTAAGAATTATAATATTCATATGGCTAAAAATGTTAAAATCATATAGCTAAAATTTCAGCACTAAATGTAAAATTGAAGGTTACTATTCTTTTAAAAGTTCAGTTTTCATTTCGATTCCGCAAAGGAAAGTTCTCTTTTTGCTGTTATTAAGAAAGATTATCTTAAATAAGGTTCTCATTTGAATTTCGTAATGACAAGTATTAAAGTTTTTTATTAATAAAGTTCTTAGACATTTTCAATCAAGATTTATTAATCATATCGTTTGATATAAAATCAATTTGACCATTTAATCTGTTCGATTGTACATTCTTTTACTAGATTTTTCGTAATATTGCTGCAGTGAATGGTTTATGAATAAAACTTCTGGACGAGGGGGATTAGTTCACTCTACTAATTCCTGTGTGAGGAAATAAAATATTTCTCAAGAAGAAGCTTTTCTATTAAGATCTGCATGTGTAAGTTCTTCTATTGTGTTCTTTCGTTTAGAAGTTGTTCATAATCTCATTCTTAACTAAGATCTGTTTTTTTATATCGCATTTACAGAGATGCTCTTTTGAATACAAGTTAATCTTATGCAAATTTGGGAGAAACCAACCTTGACTCTTGGTTCGGATTATATCAAATTTATCTCCTATTAATTCTGCAAAATATACCATCTTTGTTTTTATTAACTTTTCATTTCAAATCCTAAATTTAATAATATATATATATATAATATATATATATATATATATATATATATATATTATATATATATATATATATATATATATATATATATATATATTATGTGGAGTCTAGAGTTTTTCGCCATATCAACTCTCCTGCTCTCACTAATTCTCTAAAATGTCTCTTTCTGCCCGTCGAATTGTTGCGTCATTCTCTCTATACTATCGCTATTACAATGGACACTACTCTTCTTGAACTCTTTCGTCGCAGACCTCCTCCACTGAGAAGAGCTCGTGCGTCCCGTCTCTCTACACAGTCTTATCCTTTCTCTGTCCAACTCTCTGACCCCAGACTTAACCTCTACGCTCAATCTTGAATGTACTCCATTGATAAAGTCTGAAACACACTTCCTTCATCTATTTTTCCAACTTCCTATGACATATGCATCTTCAAACGCCGTGTATCAGGTCATGTCGGCGTTTAATTTGACCATGTTCTCGACTTTCCCCCTAAATCTGGTGAAATACTATTAGACCTCTGGTCTTTGCCCACCAGAGGTGAAATATATATATATATATATATATATATATATATATATATATATATATATATAATATATATATTATTATATATATTATATTATATATATATATATATATATATATATATATATATATATATTATATATATATATATATATATATATATATATATATATATATATATATATAAATTATATATATATATATATATATATATATTAGAGGTGGACCGGATATCCGCATCATTTTTCCAATATCCGCATCCGCGGATATCCGCAATTGGATATCCGCAACCGCATCCGCATATGCGGATAGTAAAAAATTACGTATCATGCAATCGATAAAAACTTTCAAAGGCAAAACTTTGTATTGAATGCAGAACCTCTTTCTGGAGCGCCATACAGGCGACTATCTTGAAAATGTATTTGAAAAGATGCTGACAAAATGGAAGATTTCATTAAATGAAGTGCACTGCGTAGTCAGGGATTCGGGCACAAATATAAAAAAAAAAGCACTTTCTCTGGCAAGAGTGAAAAATGTAGATTTCTTTGCACACCAAAATCAGATAGTAGTTAAAAATTCCATTATGATTCAAAAATGTGTATCCGATTTAATAACCAAATGTAGGTTAATTGCTACGCATTTCAATCACTCCGTTGTAGCCCAAAATGAGCTGAAGAAAATACAAACAAGATTAAATGTTCGTCCACTTTCTGTCATGCAAGATATTCAAACACGCTGGAATAGTAGTTTGCATATGCTTGAGAGGATGAGCGAAATTAATGAGGCCATTTGCCTTTCATGCTTCAAGCAGCACAAAATAAAGCCTCTAACAGCTGACGAAAATGACATTTTAAATAATTGTATTAATATCCTTAAGCCTTTTGAAGAATTAACAAAGACTATAAGTTCAGCTGAATCATGTTTGTCAGATGTGATATCACTTGTTTCAACATTGAGAAGTTGTGTTAACAAATGTTATTAAGTCTAAGGGAGTTTCAAGGATGACTGAAACATTAATGAAGGAGATGAACGACAGATTTGAAACCTGGAAAATGATGATGCTAATACAATTGCAACCTTTTTAGAGGTACAAAACAAAATTTTTTAAACCACTTGTTTCTCAGAATGTTAAAATCAAATTAGGATGCTTATGCGATGAGATGATAGAAACAGCTAAAATAACGCCTTTCAAGAAAAAGCAAAAGCTGTCAGATACAAAAGAAATAAAATCTGTTAGCTTAAGCATTGCTAAATCAATGAAAGATCTTCTAGCTTCCAGCAGCAATGAAGAATCACAGTCAGAAGTGTCAAAGGATACAATATCGATTATTGAAAATTATCTGAAACTCCCACGTTTGGAGGCAGATAAAGACCAACTGGTTTGGTGGAGAGATAATTGCAAAAGTTTTCCTTTTCTTTCTGAGCTGGCAAGGACTTATTTAGCATGTCCTTCAACTAGTGTTGCTAGTGAGCGTCTTTTCAGTGGAGCAAGGCCTCATTTACGACGAAAAGCGAACCAAACTTTCACCTGAAAGAGCCCAAAAGCTTTTATTTCTAAAAAATAACTTACCAATTATTAACTTCAAATGGAATATGTGAAACTGTGAAGTGTGAAGGTAATACTGAATTACTGGCTATATATATATATATATATATATATATATATATATATATAATATATATATATATATATATATATATATATATATATATATATATTATATATATATATATATATATATATATATATATATAACCTTTTTCCAACTGGGTGGAGGTTGGGGAAAGAGGTTGGTGGGGTGTTCAAGAGTTGGGTTCCCGTCCCACACCCTGGTAACATAGATTCTGGATATTATATTTAAAATTCCAAGAATCTATGGCAAAAACTCTTAAAAAATTAAACTATCCGCATCCGCATCCGCATCTGCGGATATCCGCAATTGAATATCCGCAACCGCATCCGCATCCGCATCCGGATAGTAAAAAATTACTATCCGGTCCACCTCTAATATATATATATATATATATATATATATATATATATATATATATATATATATATATTATATATATATATATATATATATATATATATATATATATATATATATATATATATATATATATATATATATATATATATATATATATATATATATATATATATATATAATATATATATATATATTTGGCTTTTCTTATATTGTAAAGGACATGTTGAAATCTTTTTCTTGTCTGAAGAGATTCTTTAGAAATATTTTTTTCCCTTTTTGGAATAAAAAAAAATAATAATAACAATAATAATATTATTAATACTAGTAATAATATAATAATAGTAATAATAAAAATAATAACAATAATAATATTAATAATAATAATAATAATAATAATAATAATAATAATAATAATAATAATAATAATAATAATAATAATAATAATAATAATAATAATGATAATAATATATAGTTATTATTATCATGATAATAATACAAATAATAATAATAATCATAAAAAATAATAATAATGGTAGTTATAATGAATAATAATAATAATAATAATAATAATAATAATAATAATAATAATAATAATAATAATAATAATAATAATAATAATAATAATAATAATAATAATAATAATAATAATAATAATAATAATAATAATAATAATAATAATAATAATAATAATAATAATAATAATAATATAATAATAATATAATAATAATAATAATAATAATAATAATAATAATAATAATAATAATAATAATAATAATAATAATAATAATAATAAAAATATCCAAGCCTACTAAAACGAAAGCCCTCATATTTGCCAAAATATAAATTTTACTTTAAAAAAAAACTGAAAAAAGATAATTACGAAAATAATAAAAAATAAAAAAATTAAAAAAATTAAGGTGGCTACATTCATCTAACAACAAACTTTCTCTAGAGAGAGGTGGGTCATGGTCTCTTTGTCGGAGAATATCTCGTAGTATGTTATGATTTTTTAATTATATTTATTTTATTGATTAGTCTTTAAATTTAAATTGGTTCTGTAATAAGAGGAAAAATTATAACCAATATGGTTCTTTAAAAATATAATTTTCAAATAACAAATACATTATAGTAAATCAAAATATATCTATTTCTCTCTCTCTCTCTCTTCTCTCTCTCTCTCTCTCTCTCTCTCTCTCTCTTATATATATATATATATATATATATATATATATATATATATATATATATATATATATATATATATATATATATATATATATATATATATATATATATATATATATATATATATATATATATATATATATATATATATATATATATATATATATATATATATATATATATATATATATATATATATAATATATATATATATATATATATATATATATATATATATATATATATATATATATATATATATATATATATATATATATATATATATATATATATATATATATATATATAATATATATATATATATATATATATATATATATATATATATATATATATATATATATATATATATATATATATATATATATATATATATATATATATATATATATATATATATATATATATATATATATATATATATATATATATATATATATATATATATATATATATTATATATATATATATATATATATATATATATATATATATATATATATATATATATATATATATATATATATATATATATATATATATATATATATATATATATATATATATATATATATTTATATATTCCCCCTTCCTCAAGAGGGGGAACGGAGTCTCCCTCATAGAATGGTTTTGGAACTTGGAGGTTCCTCGAGAGGGTGTGAGTCTTGGAATATCTGAAAACATGGTTTTCATCTCCATAGATTTTCTCTCATATACTTTTAACATCGATTTTCGTAAAAAAAAAAACAATCTCCAAATTTTGACTGAGGGAGGTTCGAACGACCAACCTCGGCAGTGGATTTCCATGACGTTAGCTACTAGACCACGAGATCTTTCTATTATAAGAGCAAAAATGTCCTTTTAAGTCATGTGCATCAATTTTACAAATTTCTAAATTTCCATTTTACCAGCATTTATTTATTTCATTTTATTCCACTTTACATTCTTTCCTCTTGCATATAATTTCACTATGCGTATACATTAAAGTACATGCATACAATACCCAGATAATCTCATGAACATCATGTACATAAATTTTACAAATTTCGAAAGTTCCATTTCAAAACATTTATTTATTCCATTTTAAAACATATAGCATTCTTTGAATTTACATTTTATTTCACCATGCACATATTATTATTCCATATTATTTAATATATTCTAAACTAACATCCGTTTTCTTCACAAAGCTGTAACTAAAATAATTTATTTTCCTTTTTTACCCAGATTTTCTTTGATATATATATATATATATATATATATATATATATATATATATATATATATATATATATATATATATATATATATATATATATATATATATATATATATATATATATAATATATATATATATATATTATATATATATACATGAACTTACACTCACGTACGCATTCTCGGATACATATACAATCACGTACACAGACACATACATTTAAATACATAAATACGAGTATACACATACATTCGCTCACACTCATGTACAAATTCCCAGATACATATATAACCATACACTCACTCAATTACTGACACACACACACACACATACACACACACAAGCAAAAACATATATCCAACCACTCAATATATTTTTTCAGGTTGCTAACCATATCCATTTTCCTTAACAAATTTTTCTACCTTTTCACAATTTTTACCTTTTTCCATTTTAAGGTCGCCATACTTTTCCTTTTGTACATCCCAACTTCATTACCTTTGCGTTCTCAAACCATTTCCGTTTTAAGACCTTTATACCTTCACTTTAGATCTTCTCAGCCTTTGTATTTTCACTTCTCCAGACCCTCAGATGCTTTATGAGCTACCTATTTTCTACGTTTTAGGTTTCAACCCTTCACCTTTCATTCATTTATGATTTACAATTATTCATTATAAACACTCGCTAACTATTTTTCATTAATGTAGTTTCATCCTATGGCCTCATAAACATAACAGCCTCTTTATTTCCTAAAAAAAATATTATAAACATGTGCTTAGTATGTTTCATACATGTGGCGTAGCAACTCATTGCTTCTTCTACTAAATAACTCATTGTTTAAACAAAAATTCATCTGTAATCTTTATTTTTTTAATGTTTCATTTGAAATTTTATTGTTTTTCATTTTTATTTTATAAGTTTTTAGATTTTTTAATGTAAATAATTTGTTATTTCAATTTTTATTTTTAATTTTTATATTTTTTAATATTTTTATTTTTTCAATTTTTATTTTTTATTTTTTTAAATTATTTATTATTTTTATTTTTATTTTTTCTTTATCTTTTTCTCTTTCTTTTTTATTTTTTTTACATAAATTATTTTTTATTTTTATTTTTATTTTTTTTTTTTTTTTTTTTTTTCTTTTTCTTTTTTTTTTTTTTCTTTATTGTTTTTTGCTGTTACCAAATACAATCTTTACAACCTTCTTCTTCTTACATA
>SEYY01004250.1:0-22500 GCA_009176605.1 Armadillidium nasatum
ATAATATATATATATATATATATATATATATATATATTATATATATATATATATATATATATATATATATATATATATATATATATATATATATATATATATATATATATATATATATATATATATATATATATATATATATATATATATATATATATATATATATATATATATATATATATATATATATATATATATATATATATATATATATATATATATATATATATATATATATATATATATATATATATATATATATATATATATATATATATATATATATATATATATATATATATATATATATATATATATATATATCTTTTAAACGCAATGGAGCCCGTGATCCATTTAGTTTTGACATAGACATTATGAGTTTTTCGGTTTCGAAAGCAGCTATTTTGTAGCTACATTTGGTGTGCGCTATCTGGCAACACTGGTGCTGAGAGCACGTTATAAAAATATTAAAAAAATTATAAGCTGCGTTCAGAAACCGAGCAAAGGCGAGCGGATCGCTGGCTTTTTGGCTGATAACCGTTTTTTCTCAACCTTCTGTGAGTGTGACGTCATAGTTCGGTGCCTACGTCATGTAAAAATTTCAAAAAACAGAGCCATCTTTTCGCTCGTTGAAGGACTATGGGGTACGGGCGCTCGGTTGCGCTTAAATGGCTGTTCTGGCGTTTTTGTAAACAATAGAACTGGCGTACGCCATATTCCATGTAGAAATAATTAGGTTTTAATTCTGTTTTCCTGCCCGTTTTTAATTTTTTTTATGTGTAATATGTATTAAATAGGCTAAATAAATGTGTAATTAATGTGTTGTCAAAGTAATTATGAACTGAAAACCATTGAAAGGCTAAAAAACATTTTGAAATTGCCCTAGGTTTAGGCCCTAGGGAACATTCGAAGAGAAGTGACTTGTTTTTGTTAAATTCTTGTTTAAATTCCCCTTAATTAAAACGTTTAAATGCCTTTTTTGTGTAAAGGATTATTAGAAAACCCAAGAACAACCATGTTAAGTGAAATATGTCGGATTGACTAAATCTGTTGAAATGACATGAGGTATAAATTGCAGCTTGTTAATTCATTAAAATATGATTTTGGGCCAAAGGCCTATTATGTGAATTTACAGTAGATTTTGAATATTTAAAAGCACATTTATCATATCCATATTAACCACTATAGCATATCCTTTATTATGTAAATTTATAGTACTTTTATATTTAAGATTTACCTTTTATGAATATTCATAGGCATATAAAATTTTTGAGTAGCTGACATAAAAAATTCAGTTATAAGAAAAATAAATTACAATGATTTAACAATATACAGGTCAATTATCAAATCATTTTGACAAAGGGAATGTGCTGAAAATTTTGCATAAAATTTTCTCCCATGTCTTTAATTTTTTTTTTTTTTAATGTTTTAGTCAAAATGTTTTTTTTTTTCTTAAAATTTTGTTTTAGATAGTCTATTATTATAGTCTATTTAGATAGTCTATTATTATAGACTATTTTGTTTTAGATATTCTATAATAATATTATTACTCATTTATATATATTTATAAAAAGCACTACAGAATAGCCATTTTTAAATAACATTGAATGGTTACTTTTAACCTGTGCAAGTGCTTAGTTTTAACCCATTTGATTATTTGCATCATCCTCAATTTTAAATTTTTTAAAAAAAAAAATATTAATTTTCATATTTCTGTATACTTTTTTTTATATAAAAATATTCAAGAAGGTTTATATTTCTCAAAAAGATTATTCACACAGTATATCAACTAATCCTGATTTTTCACATCTTTCAAAAGTTGAGGTTTTTGAAATTTTGATTAGTTTTACTTCTTTTTACGTTTTAAATATATATATATATATATATATATATATATATATATATATATATATATATATATATATATATATATATATATATATATATATATATATATATATATATATATATATATATATATATATATATATATAGAATATATATTTGTTTTTATTTTCTATTTGTTTTGTGTGATTTTTCCTTACTTACAGGTATGAAAAAAAAGTAAAGTAAAATTAAAAGCATAATTAAGCTTCTTGAGAGTTTGACTGTATTATATGTGTTGTAACCTCTTCTTAACTTAAATTGCATATGTTAGGGACTGGAAAATTAGTTGTAGTGTTAAAAAAATGAAATGAGGGAGTGATATGAGTTGATAATAATTATAATTATGATGTATAATTATAATATATGTTATGAAGGTAGGAAAATGGCTGTCTTTGATAAGCTCGTGTGACCTCTAACTTTACTATATATATATATATATATATATATATATATATATATATATATATATATATATATATATATATATATATATATATATATATATATATATATATATATATATATATATATATATATATATATATATAGGCAAAGGTGGAGATTGTTTCTGAGTTTTGATTGTTAAAAAATATCGAAAATCGAAAATATCAGAGAAGCCTATCGTAAACAAGAGAGTTGTCAGAGGTACGAGGTACTATTACTAGACATAGACACAATTATTATTACTTACTTTTCTAGCAGAACCTAATTCGACTTATCATAACCTGAACTACCGAAATTGCCGTAAAAAGAGGCCTAACCTACACAAGAATTTGCTGTGAAAGAGACCTAACGTACACAAGAACGTTTGCACGACATAGTAGCCTAGGGCTAATTATAGGCAGGAAAATATCGATTAAAATTGAATATCGACATAAAAAAATATTGATATAAAAAATATCGAAACTCAGAAACAATCTCCACCTAAGCCATATATATATATATATATATATATATATATATATATATATATATATATATATATATATATATATATATATATATATATATATATATATATATATATATATGGGTAACCCTTTAAAACATGCTTCTGAAAACATAAATATGATATAAAATTCTTATTTCCCAAGTATATTTTAAATTTATTTTCTATGCTTTACTTTTAATACATTTAATATTTACATTCCAAGTTAATTTTTGGTCAAAGTACAAGACATTTTTTGTGAAGATCTGTATTTAATTTTCTTCCAAATCATAGATACTTGAAGGCAATTATTCTAAGTACATTTTGTAATGAGAGGACAACAGTTTTATCAGTTACCCCCTTTTTTTTTTTTTTTTTTTTTTTTTTTTTTTTTGCAAAAAAAAAAGATTTGGATTTAAGAGCAGAAGTAAATAGACAATTGCATAAAATATTTGTATCAGTGAAGGACGTTTTAAGGGGAAATTAATACTTTCATATTCCATTTCAGCAAAATCTATTGCGGATTGATCTAATTGTACCATTATATTTTAATTTTGTTAATAGAAAGGATTAGGAAGAAATGTTATTTTAAATCATTTCTTGAACTCTACATGCTATATAATTTAATTCATTTTAAAATCTTTAGTTAACCTATTTTATTTATAGCTACTAAATCAAATTTTCCTTGTGATTTAAAAATGTAAAATATTATTATTGTTATTATTATTATTATTATTGATATCTATATTAACATATGTCAAAAAAAAAAAAAAAAAATTAAAACAATAATATATATATACTTTATTATGAGATTAGCAAGAACTTGAACTTGTTTTTGAAATATGACTCAAATTCAGCTTTTATATATATATATATATATATATATATATATATATATATATATATATATATATATATATATATATATATATATATATATATATATATATATATATATATATATATATATATATATATATATATATATATATATATATATATATATATATATATATATATATATATATATATATATATATATATATATATATATATATATATATATATATATATATATATATATATATATATATATATATATATATATATTGAGATGAATTAATTATTCCTTTCTCTCCTATAGAATATTATTGTAAAATTGAATGTTTTTTTTTTTTTTTTTTGAGATAAATTGAAATTTGAAATAAAAAAAATTTGAGAACATTTAAGTATAAAAATCAATACCAACTATAAACAAGAGGCAAGTAGAGCACATTATTGCGAAACAACCCATCTATTGTTGGATTTTGTGCATCCTTAATTCTGGGTAAGTTTTAACTTTGTTTATTGATGAACCAAAAAGAGTAAAAAGTCTATAATTATTAATGTAAGGTTTATAATAACATTAAGGGGTTTAACAATTCAAAAGTTGATAATAATTGTAAAGGAAATTAAAAATAAAAGTTATTAAAAAGGTTCATTAAAATCAGTAGTGCTTAATACCAATCTAATGAAGTCTAATCAAAAAGAAAGGGGAGATTTATGTTTAACTTTCCATTTTTTGTTTTTGTTAAAGGATTCGTGTGACTGGTTCTAAAATTTTCCACAGAAGAAGCTTGTTCAACATCAAGATACCAAAAATTGTGAAGTTACCCAATAAGGGAGAAAAAAAGAAAAATCAATAGTGTCCATTTAAAATCAGAAGGGAAGAAGATTGGTTGATCACTCCTGTAGAGAATCACAATTGTTTCCCAGCGAGGACAGAAAAAAAAGGGACCAAATGACCAATATAAATGTAAAATAACTGCAGTCTTAATCTCAAATTTGTAATTTATTATTATTATTATTATTATTATTATTATTATTATTATTATTATTATTATTATTATTTTTGCTTAATATTGATTTTCTTTGTTTTTTGTATTTACCAATTTATTTATTAGTTAAATATTAGTAATATTTATACATATATATATATATATATATATATATATATATATATATATATATATATATATATATATATATATATATATATATATATATATATATATATATATATATATATATATATATATATATATATATCAAAAGTATTATTTCTTAATATAATTTTTCAGGAATTAAGAGTTATTATATTAGTTTGTAAAAGTTATATATATTTTTTGTGTTAGGAATTTTATATTGTTTGAGTATTTAAGCATTAGTAGGGGAGCTCGTTAGTTAGGTAGGGTTTGTAAATATATTATATAAAAATAAAGAGATTAATTATCATCAATGTACTGTGTTTAATATATATTAGTAAACGAAAAGCATACACATTTTGTTACCCTTTAGAGTGATATTGAGCATCAGGTTTAAGTAATTAAGTCATCAGTTTTGTTTGCTATTATCTTTCTGATTTTTCCTCCTTGTTACTTAAGTTCTCTTGTCATTCTACGACTAAATTCATTTGTTCTGTTTATTTATCTCAATTCTACTGACTACCCCATATTTATTGACTATCTAAACTCCAAAATAGAGCACATTCTCTCTTCTTCACCTTTCTTAGAAATCATCATATTAGGTAATTTCATTGTTCACCACCGCCAATGACTCAAGTTTTCATTCACCATGTAAAACAATCTTAAGTAGTTGGTGCAACATTCTTATCTTATCCCTGATCGTCTTGGAGAACAAATCGGTATTCTTGACTATTATTTAAACTTCCAATCTTTCTCCTTATACTGTCAAATTCTGTCTTCCTCTGGGTTCTTTTGATCACTTTCTTATCTCTGTATCCTCATCTATCTTTTCAAGTCTTCCGCAAAAAAAAAAAAAAAAAAAAAAAAAAAAACGCGCCCATTTTATATATATATATATATATATATATATATATATATATATATATATATATATATATATATATATATATATATATATATATATATATATATATATATATATATATATATATATATATATATATATATATATATATATATATATATATATATATATATATATATATATATATATATACCACGGGCTGATCCCTTTTCTAAGAGGGGCCAGAAATATAAAATAAAAGAAAATTCACCCAATCCCACTCTAACGCATATCTCATGTGAACACAGACAAATGCTTTGAAGAGGAAGTATAAATGCAGCAGGAAAAATAAATGATGTCAGAGAGTTCCACAGAATAGAGGTTACTTGAAAGTATTCACAAAAATTCTGGAACAAACTTGGCAATAATTTTTTTTTAAAAAATCATAGGATTATGAATCAATTATGATTTTTTTATGTCGCCACTACTCACGGGCAGAGCCCTTTTCACGTCGCAGAGAAAGAAAGTCAAGGGAGTTTGAAAGTAGGGGACAGTTTATTAGTCTCAGCCTTAGACTCAATTTTATCCAAAAGAATCGTGGAACCGGAACCACCCCAAATAATACCATTATATAGTTGAAGTAACTTTTGAAAAAAAAAAAAAAAATTCCCTCAACCTGAACAGAACCCTCAGCTTTTTAGAGGCCACCTTAGCAACCGTTGTGATATGAGGTTTCCAAGATAATTTATTGTTTTTGTTCAGACCAGGAATATTTATGTACACAGGTGAGACGGGAGAGACATGGAAGGAGATAGGAAAGTTGGGAGGTGTTTTTGAGAGAGAGAGAGAGAGAAGATTGAAGAAGTTGAATTTCACATGGTTGCGGTGGCCCCACCGGGAAATCTCATCCAAGTCGGAAAGAATGGAATCAGAAAATTGAAGACGAGAATCAACTCTAGAAGGAAAAGAAGGAGCAGATTTGAAGTGGGTAGAAGAATGGAGAGTTGAGTCGGCGGCATAAGAATGAACAGAGTTTGATTTACAGCTGAGGTGGTGGTTGATGAAAAGTAAGAATAAAGTAGGAGAAAGAACAGAACCCTGAGGAACACCACAATTAATAGGGAAAGAAGAAGTCGCTCCATCAACAAGCCGAATATGGAACGATTTGAGAGGAAACTAGACATGAGTAAGCAAAGAGAAGGAAGAAACCCAAAGGAAGGGAATTTAAAGAGCAGCGACTCATGCCATACTCAGTCAAAAGCCTTGGATATGTCAATCGGCACCACATAAGACTCCCCGTAGTCCCTAAGGGAAGAAGACCATAGATCAGTAAGATGGGAAAGAATATCACCAGTAGACCTCGAGCGACGGAAGCCATACTTGTGATCTGAGAGAAGGGAGTGAGATTCCAAATGGTCAAGGAAATGAGAGTTGAGGAGAGTTTCAAAGACTTTAGAGAGAATACAAGTAAGAGCAATAGGGCGATAGTTAGAAGGTTCAGAGCGGCTTCCTTTTTTCGGGATCGGTTGGACATATGCACGCTTCCAGCACAGAGGAAAAGTATTAGTATTATGCCACAGAGAGTAGAGTTGAACGAGGACAGGAGCCAGCTCGGAAGCACACTCTCAAAACTAGGAGGAATTCCATCCGGGTCACTTGCCTTCCTTATGTTCATAGATTTCAGGATCCCATGCACCTGATCATTTGAGTTCACGTGTAAAGACAAGGGACACCTGAGAGAAGAATTAGTAGGAGGAGGGATGCCGGAATCATCCAGGGTAGAATTAGATGAAAAAAGGAGGCAGAAAAGATTGGCCTTTTCACTAAAATGAGTGTAACAAATAAAAATAATGATTAATAGAATTTTCTGGTGTTCATATATAGCACTGAAAAATGGTAAAATAATATTCGTTCAAGGAAATCTAATATTTATTTTCACATATTTTATATTTAATACTAAAATATTTTCATACATAAATTATGTATCCATTGAAAGGCATGAAAGTCTCTCTCTCTCTCTCTCTCTCTCTCTCTCTCTCTCTCTCTCTCTCTCTCTCTCTCTCTCTCTCTCTCTCTCTCTCTCTCTCTCTCTCTCTCTCTCTCTCTCTCTCTCTCTCTCTCTCTCTCTCTCTCTCTCTCTCTCTCTCTCTCTCTCTCTCTCTCTCTCTCTCTCTCTCTCTCTCTCTCTCTCTCTCTCTCTCTCTCTCTCTCTCTCTCTCTCTCTCTCTCTCTCTCTCTCTCTCTCTCTCTCTCTCTCTCTCTCTCTCTCTCTCTCTCTCTCTCTCTCTCTCTCTCTATATATATATATATATATATATATATATATATATATATATATATATATATATATATATATATATATATATATATATATATATATATATATATATATATATATATATATATATATACATTGATAAGGCAAGAAAGTCTCTCTCTCTCTCTCTCTCTCTCTCTCTCTCTCTCTATATATATATATATATATATATATATATATATATATATATATATATATATATATATATATATATATATATATATATATATATATATATATATATATATATATATATATATATATATATATATATATATATATATATATATATATATATATATATATATATATATATATATATAGTTGTACGGTACGTCAAAATAGGTGTTTGTTTTCGTTGTTGTTTGTTCGTAAGTTTGTTTTGTTGTGATTTGTGATCAAATTTTCGCGTTCAGAAAACCGAGAGGATCGCTACGTCATCAACTCCATCTAAGACCTTGGTGATTGGCTGCTTATTTTCTACCAATAAAATTGACGTATTCGCATTTTAGCGAGCGCTCGCATTTGCTCGGTTTCTGAACGCAGCTATAGTAAATTAAACTATAAAAATATTTGTGATCGTGTTTATTTTCAGCTATTGGTTGCCCTTGTTGATATCGAGAGATTCGAGACGGCTAAAGTGGCTTTATAGATTCTGGGCAAAATATTTAAAAAAATGTCAGTTTCTGCCGAGCACATATTACAATCAAGTAAGTAAACTACTATTTGTGGGTTTAGACTGTCGCAATATACAACTTTAGTAGGTGAAGTTTGTTCTCAACAACGAAGAAACAAAAAAGCCTAAAGATTTATTTGAAATGTTGAGTCAACTTTTAGTGCCACTCTAGTTTTTGTGATTGCATAATTATCTAGACAATGTTACACCTAAGGTTGTAAGGTACACCCGCAATTATTGTTCACTCTACCTTACTTGTCATATCCTGCATGAGACATAATTATATTAAAATGAAATTTTGCACGATATTTAATTTTTCACAATATTGAAAATATAAAAACAAAATATGCTTAAATGCATTGGTAATACTTTAAGTAACGGAAAAGGAAAAGAAATTAATAAAAAAAAAAAAAAAAAAAAAAAAAAAAAAAATTTTTAAAATTTTTTTTTTGATTAATCCATGAAAATATATTATATATATATAATATATATATATATATATATATATATATATATATATATATATATATATATATATATATATATATATATATATATATATAAGAAGAGAGAGAGGAGAAAAGCAATGTAAGTGAAAAAATTTTCACTACCACTCAAGAGTTAGGGGGAACAGGGGGTGGAGTTCCCATAGACAAATAATCAAGTGATCATGTGCCATGCATTTATGATTTCATTGCTGCACTGCAATAATGCATATTATTATTATTGAAGATGCAAATGCATAGCACATAAATGTTTGTCTATGGGTGGCTCTTCCCCCTGTACCCCCTGACCCATGAGTGGTGGTGATAAATCTTTTTACTTATATTGCTTCTCTCTCTCTCTCTCTCTCTCTCTCTCTCTCTCTCTCTCTCTCTCTCTCTCTCTCTCTCTCTCTCTTTCTCTTTCTCTTTCTCTTCTCTTTCTCTCTCTCTCTCTCTCTCTCTCTCTCTTTCTCTTTCCTCTTCTCTTCTCTCTCTCTCTTTCTCTCTTCTCTCTTCTCTCTCTCTCTCTCTCTCTCTCTCTCTCTCTCTCTCTCTCTCTCTCTCTCTCTCTCTCTCTCTCTCTCTCTCTCTCTCTCTCTCTCTCTCTCTCTCTCCTCATTTAAAAATTATTTTTTAACAAGAAAAAAAATTTTTTTTTTTTTTTTTATTTTTTAAAATTTGTAAAGAGTTTAAAAAACTGATTTTAAGTTAAGAAAAAAGATATAATTTTAATTGATTTAAATTATAAAAAAAAAAAAAAAAAAAAAAAAAAAAAAAAAAAAAAAAAAAAAAAAAAAAAAAAAAAAAAAAAAAAATTAAAATTTGTATAATAAAAAAAAAAAAAAAAAAAAAAATTATTTTTTATTTTTTATTTTTTTTTTTTTTCTGATTCATAATAGTTATTCAGCACGTTTACTTAGGTAAGACCCTAAGTTAAAGTTTGAAAAAATGAGATATAAAATTATCAGCATAACCTATATTTATACATTTCATTGCTATTTTATTGCTATGTATCAAACTTGTATCATTTAACTACATTATTTTAAAATTATTATTTTATTTATACTTGCAATTACTATGGCTAAAAAATCAGCTTCAGTATGGGAGTACTTTACAATGTTTGAGGATAAGCTCAAAATAGCTAAATGTAACATCTGCATCTGCAATTTTTCTACCATATCTTTATGGGGACATCTAAAATCAAAACACAAAGATGAACATACACTAGTAAATGAGGAAAGGTCAAAAGAAACAAAAGGAAAAAAAATATATTGAAAAAAAAATTCTAATTTTCTTATATTTTGTTTCATTTAATCCACTGTTAATAAGTATAATTTGTCATTTTAACCCCAGCAGGCAAACTCCGGTTTTCCCTGTTTTTATGCTAGGGCTGGCACCAGGATCAGTAAAAGTGGCCTGGATTTGCTGGGGCCCCAGTCGGTCCATAATGGCAACAATGGAAAGTTCCTAAGTACTAAAAAAAATAAAAACAGCAATGTTCAAAGTTGTATATTACTTAATGGTAATAAGTCATTATGGGAAACAGTGAAGAGTGGGGTCACACAGGGTTCTGTGCTGGGACCACTTTTGTTCCTTATATATATAAATGATTTAGACAAAGGTCTTAAATGTAAGGTTTCTAAGTTTGCAGATGATACCAAAATGGTTACCTCAGTAAGGAATAATGATGGCATAAAGCTTCAAGGTGATCTAGATAGACTTCTTGGTTGGGCAGAGAGGTAGCAAATGAACTTTAATAGTAAAAAATGTAAAGTTCTTCATGTAGGTTACTCAAATGAAAGATTTAATTATGAAATGAATGGGGAGTGGCTTGAGACTGTTGACCAAGAAAAGGATTTAGGTGTGATTATTAGCAGTAATGAAAGGTGGGTGATCAATGTTTGGAAGCAAGGAATATAGCTAATAAGATGTTAGGTATAATTAATCGCAATGTAGTTTACAAGAGCAAAGAGGTTATAAGCAAGCTATATAATAGCTATGTTAGGCCATCATAGAGTATTGTGCACAGGTTTGGGCTCCTCATTTAAGAAAAGACATATATGTGCTGGAGAGAGTACAACATCGAACAACAAAGATGATTTCTGGCTTTGAAAATAAGAGCTATGAAGAGAGGTTGAAGGAGTTAGGAATGTTCTTGGTTGAAAGGAGATTTCTCAGAGGGATATGATCAAGTTTACAAAATATTTGCATCTGACAGTAATGCAGAATTGAAAAATACTTTATAGCTTGGACCGTGAAGAGTAACTAGAGGACATGATAAGAAATTAAAAAGAAGCCATGCCATCTCGATCTAAGAAAATACTTCAGTAATAGGTTAATTTTTGGAATAGTTGCCACAAGAGATTGTTGACTGTCATTCTCTTGTCAAATTTAAAAGGGGGCTAGATAGATATATGGATGGTTTAGGTATTATATAGAATAACTTGACTAAGCCAAATTGTTGGTATATATGAATTTTTAGACAACCTATGACTAAGCCTAACTGGCAGTTTTTTGAGTGGGTGATGGTTCATTGAATATTGCATGTATAATTGGCTTAGTTTATTTATCTTGCATGAATGAACTGATAACTAGGGATGGGATAGACCTAGTCTTTTGTGCATGTATTAGTATTGTTATTATTATGTTTGGACTGGGACAGTCTTGATAGGACCTTGTGGCTTCTAACTGTCTCTATTTTCCTATGTTCTTATGTTCCTATTGTTAAATACTAAATTAAATTACTTAATAATGGACAAGCATTAGACAGTCATTTCCATATTTGGAGCTTTAATATAGTTTAAAAAATTTTTTTTTTGACTTCTGTTGAGTAAAAGTTTGTGTAGAATGCATTTCAGCATATTTTGACTTTATATTTTCAATATAGTGAAAAATAGAGATAATGTGCTAGATTGAATTACCACCAAATGAAAGAGAGACAAAGATCTGTGATAGGGATTGGGCAAGAACAGGAGTAGCAGTTTTTAAATTACTAATTACAAACTTAGAAATAATATTAGTAGCCAACCTTTCTTCTATTTGTCTACTTCTATTGAAGATTTAAATTTACTAAGTATCCTGCCTATAAGATAAAAAAAAAAAGTGTCCTTTTTACCTTTTTATCTCATTAGACCCCCAAAAAATCCTTGTAAAAGTAAGCACCATGTGAACAAATTTTTTTGTTCTGTTGAAACTATGAGTTAAAATATATTGATATGAATTAAATAAAGTCTATTGAAGTGTAGAAGACCACTTGGGCACAATAAAATTACCAAAAAATAAAATTTTACTATGAAAAGAGACAATTATTATACATGGAGAAAGTTATTTTTTAACAAAATTAGTTATATATAGAGACAGTTGTTTTTGAATAACAAGAGTCTGATATTGATATATCATTAGACTAATATATCAATTTTGATATCAAATTTGATATTACTATTTTTATAGGATTGGAATATAAAATGTTTCTATCTCAATCCTGTACCTTATATCACATAACTAATAACCTATTGATTAATGAACTTAATATATCCTTTAAAAGAGCAATATTATACAAAATCAATTTGATTAATTATAAAAATAATTTTTATTGAACATTCTCATTTTATGTTTAGTATTCTTGAAATATTACTTTTTGAATTACATTTTGACTTAGTGTGCCTTAAAAAAATAGATAAATTATAAGATATTAAATTTAGTTAAAATGAATTATGAATTCTTCTTTTTAAAAAATAGATAAATTATAAGATATTAAATTTTGTTAAAATGAATTATGAATTCTTCTTTTTAAAAAGACCAAGTAAATGTGGTCTTCTTTTCTTATAACTATGTTGAGTGTTGACATATTTATTTTTCAATAGAGCTGATTTCTATGATCAGCATTTGTGTTAAAAATTTGATATTGGATGTTACTAAATTAAAAACTAAAATTTGTCAGTAGTAAAATTATATTTATTGAAATATATATATTTCAATAAATATAATTTTACTACTGACAAATTAAAAATATACAGTAACAATCTACAGCAGTATTTTGAGTTCACTTAGGTACCATATATATATATATATATATATATATATTATTATATATATATATATATATATATATATATATATATATATATAATATATATATATAGATATATATATATATATATATATATTAGTATTCTAAGTGAATCCATAATCAAAGTACTGCTGTAGATTGTTACTGTATATTTTTATTCACAAAGTAGTTTGAATCATGTATATGTAATTTCAGAAATGGATCAGCCTAATGAAGTAAGTAAAAAAGCTTTGAAAAAAGCTCAGAAAGCCGCAGAAAAAGCAGCAAAAAAAGAAGAATATAAAAATACTAAAAATATTACAGAAAATAAGGTTTGTATCTATTTTTTATTAACTTTTTATGAATTGAAAACTTTTTTTTTTTTAATATTGCTTTGAACAACTTCTTTTGAATTGTGAAATTTGTCTCAATTAAATAGCTATAATATATAATTATGACAAATTTAAATAAATGGAGATAAAAAGTTAAAGAAACTTCTTCATTAATTATTTTTAAAATTATTAAAAAATTATTATTGATGCTAGGAGGGTAGTCTATGACTCTTAATTTCTAATTCGTTCAGAAGAAACATGGTTACCTTCAATGCCTTAAAAACTCAATTCCTTTATCTTCTCAACATAATATTCCACACAACTATGACTTTTTCAAAAACACAATTCAACCTTCATCTGTCCCTAATATTCTCAGTGTTTCTTTTTCTCATTATCTTTCTTGGAAGGATTATATTACTTCTCTTTCTAAACGAAGCTTCTAAGAAGTTAGGTGTTCTGTGGCACCTTTAGAATTTTTCCACACCACCCCAGATTTTTACTCTTTATAGTGGTGTAATTCACCCTTGTATGGAATAAGCCTCATACATCTTGGGTGCTTCTACTAACATAGCTCTCCTGGAAAAGACGGAATTTAGGGCTTTTCGTCTTGTAAACTCTCATTCTCACAAAACTGCCCAGTTTCTTTCTGCCTGTCAAATTGTTGTGTAATTATACTATCGCTACTACAGGGGACACTTCTCTTCTGAACTCTCCAGTTGCAAACCTCCTCCATTGAGAAGGACATGCATGACACTCTTTCTATATAGTCTCATCCTTTCTCTGTCAATCTCTTCAACCCCAGTCTAAACCTCTACTCATTACTCAATCTTACATATGCTCTACTGGTAAAGTCTGAAACACAATCCTTTTATTTTCACACCTTCAAACACCATGTATCGTAACTTGTCAGTCTTTAATTTCTATTTTGTACCTCCTAACTCGGATGGAATATTGGTAAGCCTTTGCTTTGGCCAGTTGTGATATATATATATATATATATATATATATATAATATATATATATATATATATATATATATATATATATATATATATATATATATAAATATATATATATATATATATATTATAATATATATAATATATATATATATTATATATATATATATAAAAATGAAAGTGAAGATATTCAAAAGAGTTTTATGGGAATCTTCCTCTAATACGCAGTGAAATTCAAAAACCGGTCTTACATAGAAGCATAGGTACATTAAATTTAAATGACATTGACAAGGAAGTCTTGATTAGAGCAAGACTTCATACAAGTAGAGCAAAAGGTAATGTTCTCTTTT
Organism: Armadillidium nasatum; assembly: GCA_009176605.1. Classification (NCBI taxonomy): domain Eukaryota; kingdom Metazoa; phylum Arthropoda; class Malacostraca; order Isopoda; family Armadillidiidae; genus Armadillidium; species Armadillidium nasatum. The sequence continues at coordinate 14,791 of SEYY01004250.1, forward strand.
TTTAATGTTTTTAAAGTTTAAATAAGTTTCATAACCTGTTTAACTAATATCTTCTGATTTTCTGTTAATTTTGCCAAATATATTCTAAAAAATTAATCAATATGTGTAGTCAATGGGTCATAATGAGTGAAAGAAGTTGTAAAGTTAGAATTTACATTTTTTCGCAATGTGCCAAAAAAATCAAGAAGAAGAAGAACCGGAAACATTGCATATTCTTTTGAGAAAAAGTAGTTTGTAGTACTAGTATCACAATAGATTATGTGCAGGATTCCATTTTGAAATTAAGTACCATTAGTTTCTGAATTTGAAACACAATGGCGAATCTTTAATGCTGTGTCTATGATGTCCATACCACTAGAACAAACAGAATTAAAGCCAGGTTTATGAGTTTTCGTTGAAGAGAAAGAGAACAAAATGCTAGAAGGAATTGGTTCATTAGGCATTTAGTGCTCTCCAACGATAAGTCTCGCCAAAACAGTAGTCTTTTCAAAGGAAGTTAGAAGTACATTAAGTTAACATCACAAAAATATCTAAATAGTAAAATTGAGTTACAACCTATGCCTTCAATAATCCTGCTTGTAAGCACTCCACGTATAATGTTGAAAGTATTCTTGTATATTACTGAGTTACTAAGGAATAATCCATTGGCATGAGCTCAGAGAAAGGTTTCAGCCCAACCCAGCAATCTCAGTGTGAATCTTAAATCCATTCGGCTGCATTGAACCCTAGTTAATATATACCAATTATTTAGTAGATTATTTGGTAAATTCAGTATTGAAAATTTCTTCCATTATTTGTTTAGTAGTTTTCTTTTGGGAAGGGAAATGCGCCAACATTTATATATATTATAATATATATATATATATATATATATATATATATATATATATATATATATATATATATATATATATATATATATATATATATATATATATATATATAATATATATATATATATATATAATATATATATATATATATATATATATATATTATATTAACAGGAAAGCAATGTTTTTTTACTGTGAGAAGTGTATCACAAACTATTCAGTGTCTTCTTGCAGTCGGAGAAACTGTTTCCAAACCTATGTTAAAATTTGTGGGATCAATACCAAAAGAAAGCATAGTTGATGTAGAAGGAAAGGTAATAATAATAATAATGATAAAATATTGAAAGAGAAACCATTATTATTATTATTATTATTATTATTATTATTATATATTCCTTTTTAATAGTTAAATTTTGTTGTGATTTGGATATATAAATTATGCACAGTTAAATTTAATAAATGAAATGTGGAAAGATATATATATAATATATATATATATTATATATATATATATATATATATATATATATATATATATATATATATATATATATATATATATATATATATATATATATATATAATATATATATATATATATATTATATATATATATATATATATTATATATTATATTTTTAGGTTGTTGCTGCTGCACAGAAATGTTGCTGCTGCACAGAAAATCGAGTCATGTACACAACAGAATATTGAAATATTAGCATCCCGTGTTTATGTTGTGTCTTCCTCAGCTAGTCGGTTACCACTTCAGGTAAGTTTCTTTATAACAGTTAATATTATTTAGTGTTTTGCTTTTCTTTTAATTGTGATTTACTTTGTCTTCAAAAAATTAAATAAGTTTTTGTTATAGTTTAGTTCTATTGGAATTCATCAGAAAATGTTAAAAATTTCATTTTTGATACATTGTCAGGTTCTTAGTTAAAAAATAGTTAATAAAATGTGATGGTAACGTATAATTAATGTACTGGATTTACAAAACCACCTTCCTATTTCATAATATTTGTAAAAAAAATTTATTCTTATATTTATAATTGAATTATTTTTCAGATTGAAGACGCAATGCGTCCAGAAACAGACGACCCTGAAGAGCTTCAAATCCGAGTAAATCAAGAAACTCGTCTAGATAATCGTATTTTAGATTTAAGAACACCATCGAATCAAGCAATTTTTCGCCTAGAAGCTGGTGTTTGCAAATTGTTTAGAGAATCACTTCAACGTAAAGGTTTTACGGAAATTATGTGTCCTAAATTAATATCAGCAGCTTCCGAAGGAGGAGCTAATGTATTTGGTTTGACATATTTTGAAAGGACAGCATTTTTGGCCCAAAGTCCCCAGCTCTACAAGCAAATGGCAATAGCTTCTGACTTTGAAAAGGTTTACACCGTTGGTCCAGTATTTAGAGCTGAAAATTCAAACACCCATAGACATTTAACAGAATTTGTTGGACTTGATTTGGAAATGGCTTTTGTGCACCATTACCATGAAGTAGTCGATGTAATTGGAGATCTTTTTACGGAGATTTTCCGTGGTCTTCAAAAAGAATACAAAACTGAAATTGAAACCATTAGAAAACAGTTTCCCTGTGAGGATTTTAAGTTTTTAGATCCTCCATTGAAGTTAGACTATAGAGAAGGAGTTGCAATGCTGAAGGAAGCAGGGATAGAGATGGGTGAGGAGGAAGACTTAAGTACACCTAATGAAAAATTTCTTGGTCGTCTTGTAAAAGCCAAATATGATACAGACTTTTACATTCTAGATAAGTATCCTTTAGCTGTTCGCCCGTTTTACACTATGCTTGACCCCAAAGACTCTCGTTTCAGTAATTCATATGATATGTTCATGAGAGGCGAAGAAATTATTTCAGGGGCCCAGAGGATACATGATCCTGAACTATTAACTGATAGAGCAAAGTTTCATGGTATTGCCTTAGACACTATACAAGCTTATATTGATGCTTTCAAATTCGGCTGTCCACCTCATGCAGGTGGAGGAATTGGATTGGAAAGGGTTACAATGCTCTTTCTTGGCCTTGATAATATTAGGAAGACATCATTGTTTCCTCGTGATCCCAAAAGGTTAACACCTTAATTAAAAGTTTGTATTTTTTGCGTGTTAAAATTTTATTTCGGAAATTTTATTACGAAAGTAGATTTTCTACTATTGTTTTATTAAAAAGTTGATCGTTGCTGAATTCTACTTTTCCCCACTTTTTTTTTTATGATCTTGTGTATTTAAGATACTGGTAATTTTTAATTTTTATTTTGGCTGGTTAAATAAAATTAATTTTTAGCATAATCCTTTAATTTCAAATTCTGTATTTTCGTTTTTTAATGGTTACTACAATATACTATTACAAAGAATAATTAATGTGTAGGTACAAATTTGTTTCCCCAAAATGTTTTAAGAGAACCAGTATGTTTAGTACCAACCGTCAGAACTTATTTTCTGAACTTTTTTCTGTGACATGTTTTACAGATATTGTGCTTGTAAGGCTTGAGCTACAATTACTTATCACCCTACTTAAAGGCACTCCTGTTTGATGAATTTATTAGTTTTGTGTTGGTTCAACAAGGAAATTCTAGTCGAGACTTTGAGATAGCTTATTCTAATGAGATTCCATAGCCATTCATACGCTAATGTCAATAAATATGGCTAGTATGCTGGTATTTTTATTTCAGTTGTATTTTCAATTGCTTTTACACAAGGTTTAGCTAATGGCAAATCAAAAAAGTTGCCACAAGAATCATAAAAAGTAACGTGAGGATTATAAAGTACATTGATGTCTGTAATAGTATACTTCTGAGAAGAAGCACATGTAATGGCGTAATGGTTATTACATGTCTCTCCACTTTCAAAGTACTCGCACTTAAAATATAGCCATGGGTCTTCATCGTTCAATAGACTTTCAAAATTCCATGAAAAGACCATAGTGCATTTTTCATTTGTTTGAGGGTAAGCCACTGAGGTAATATTGTTATAATCCCATCTTTCTGAGCAGCCTTGACATTCATTTGGATTTTTAGTAGTTTCTTCAACAGCATTTACACAAGGTTCAGTGAGTGGCATTTCAAAAAAATTACCACAGGAATCATAGAAGGTAATATACGGATCATACAACACACTGATATCGGCAACTGTATAAGTTTGACATGAAGCACATGTAACTTCATAGTTAGAATTACAACTTTCCCCACTTTCGAAATACTCGCACTTAAAATCCAGCCATGGATTTGATTCTTCCTCAACATACTCATAATACCATGAGAAAATCACTTTACATTTTCCATTTTCCTGAATGTAAAACTCCGATGATATGTTGTTGTAGTTCCATCTTGAGGAGCAATCGTTGCACCCGGTAGAACTGCTTGGGCAGTAGTAGTAGTAATCTGTTTATAAAATAAATGGTTTTACGAACAAGAATCATATATATATATATATATAATATATATATATATTATATATATATATATATATATATAATATATATATATATATATATATATATTATATATATATATATATATATATATATATATATATATATATATATATATATAAGAGAGAGATAGAGATTATTATAACTTCTAAACCCAAATGATGAATGGCAAATTAATAATAAGTAAGAGTGTGGAACTGGAGTTGGAGACAAACGAAAAAATAATATATATTTACCATAAAACAAATGGGTTCAAAGCCGGAGGAGTAGCCAAATATTTTGAGTTTTTAATTCAACAGTCACTACAGTTTCGAGAAAATTCATTCCTCACGGACCCAGAAAACACTTTAATCATCCCGAACTGCATCACAGAAATAGCTTTACTAATACCACAATGCAACAGGTAAAGGCAGAACAGTCAGCCAATTTAGGATCAAATTGAACAAATCCAAAGGTAGCCCGAATACAAGAATGACCAATCTATTTACAAAATTCCAACTCCCAAAATTTCCATACAACTTTAAAGTCCTGATCACCGTACAACACTAAACAGCTAATGCGTACCTTTAAAAAAAAATTTATGTATATCACATACCCACTCCGCAACTCAAAAAAAATCCGTATTCAGAGCAAGAAAATAACTTTACCCTAAGGCCATTGTAACATTGTCATGTCCTGTTACTATTACTCGAAAAACACATTCTTTTATGACACGATACAATGTAAACTCGAGTAAATTGAATGATGATTATTTAATTAAGGCAAATATCGCCAGAGGAGCAACTGCGTTTGCAGCCCCCTCCGATTTTGAGATTCCCCAATTGTATGTTCTTGTGAAGCAGCTTCAGTTACCATTTTTACTTCGTCAGTTGTTTTTAGTATAATGAAAATTTTATTAAGTTATAACATATCTTCAATTTTCATTCTAGTTAATATTAACTGTTAGTAAGGTGGACTCTTTTTGTACTTTTTATTTATAACGTTTTCTGTTTATCCATAATTGTTTTAATTTAGAATTCTCCATGAGTTTTATTTGCATTCTTATTCTTAATAATGAGTTTTTATTTAGACCATTTCCAGCATTTATATTTTTTATTGCAGGAAAGAATGAAATATTTTACTTAAAAATAAAAGCATTTTCTATTTCCTTATTTCCTGAATATATTCCTCATATCTTTTGTGAATGATTTATATTTTTCTGTATTGTATGGAATAGAATAAGTAAACTTAAAATACTCTAATTTTTCTATTTTTTTTATCTAATTTTAAAATTTTAAGAAAAATATACGTATTGTAGGTCTTTTTCTCTTTTTGGTAACACGTTACAATATATTCCTAAATGTTTAATTTTTTAACCTTTTTATACAAGATGTTAGAGATAATTTAGAGAAATTGGGGGAAGAAAAAAATTCGTTGTTTACAACCAAAGTACATGAAATTATGAGCAAAACACGTAATTCTGCGTGTATTAAAACTATCATTTCAAAAGATTCTCTGTATCTCTTCATTTGCTTTGAAGTGTTAATTTGGTACCAGATTCTTGGCCTCGATTACATCTCAGGAAAAAAAAATCTCTCACGAAATTAAGAGATGTGTTCTAAACAAAATTCTTAATTTGTCCCTCTTCTAATTAATGTTAAAAGGTGTAAAACAAAAGTTATTTAAAAAAAAATTTTTTTTCTTACCTGGAAAAGGTTGAAGTATGTCGTCGAAAATAAATTTTTTTTCCAACTTACCAGATTATTATGAAATTTTCAGAATATATAGAATTATGCTAGTTACACATTTTATTTAGGGAATTTTTTTTTTTTTTTTTTTTTTACCACCAACTATTTTGTTTAAACCTTTATGTAGGACATCATGATCCCTGAGATGAATAGTTTGGAATATAGAAAATTGTTCTAAGCAAAAAATGTGCAACTCTCCCAATTATCTATTCAGAATGTTTCATATAGATCGGATTAAGAGCAAAAAAAAAATTGAAGAAAATTTTGAATTATAATTTTTTTTTTAACCTTTTTCCGAAAGTTTTAAAATTTTAACAAAAATAATATATAAAATTAGATATATTATATATATATATATATATATATATATATATATATATATATATATAATATATATATATATATATATATATATATATTATATATATATATATATATATATATATATATTTTTTTTTTAAATGTTTTTTTAAGAACAGAGAAAAACCTAAAAATTTTGCTTAGAACACATCACTCTGTGATCGATTTTTCCTTCGAAATGATGACTTAAATTCTAGTACTAAAGTAGCCCTACAAAACAAACGGTTAGAGACAAAAAAATACTCGAAATCTAGATTTTAAAATTCACTTATATTAATTACAGCGTATTAATCATATTTTTAACAAACGCTTGTGAGCAAAAATTAAAGTTTGGGTTAAAGTTTCGTTGGATATTTCCATTAATATTAAACACTTGACATATAATCGTAAATAAGGTAAAAATACAGATATATAACATTGCTTGCATATTTTATATAATCTAATGACAAATGAATGTCAAACAAAAACATATTTTATGACAAATTTTCTATAAAGTCTTTTAAAATCTATATGGCAATTATATTTTAAAGGTTCGAAATATATGCACTGCAAAAATTGTCCTAACGAATCGTTGGGACAAGTGGCAAAAAATATCACAGTAATATTTTCAATAGAGAAAAGACATGTTAAGCATAAGAAAGTCGCTTCACCGATTTATTTTCTAATAAGAAAATAACTGAAAAAATTTGTTGTGAGATTTTGCCACTTGTCCCAACGATTCGTTAGGACAATTTTTGCAGTGCATGTTAGAACTAAGAATCAATGACATTCTGGTGTAAGCCTAATAGGTTTTCTATTTCCACAACTATCTAAATATTCTAAAATAGGTTCTTCATAATTTTTAATACTATGTATTGTGAACTCTTCACAAGATCCACATACGTAAGGTTCCCCTTTATGACAGTTCTTTCCATCTAAGTAGTAGCACAAAAATTCCATACGAATATCTTCTTCGTAATGATATTCCCAGGTAAATGTAACTGTGCATTCTCCATTACCAACAACTTTTGCATGCTGAGTAAATGAAGGGATTTTGTAATTTTCTGGACATGAATTACATTCATGATAATCAGGACAGTTTGACGCAGGTGTTCCTGTTAATGATGAATCTGACGTAACTGTTACATCACCTGTTGGGAAATGAGGTGTTTTTGTTTCATGAGTTGTAATAACAAGAGCAGAAGTCTTAGTAAAAGTGTTTGTTGTTGTTCTTTGTTCTTGAGTTGTGGATACAGGAGGTTGTGTTGGTTCATGAGTTGTAACTGGAGAAAGGGATGTAAATGTTATTACTCCGCCCGTTGAGAAATGAGATGTTTCTGGTTTATAAGTTGTTGAA